>JAQBSW010000817.1:0-167592 GCA_029291075.1 Eudiplozoon nipponicum | reverse complement strand
GTAACAAATTAGTTCAGTTGTGACCAGAAGGATAAACCAAAGGCAGAATGAACGGAAAGTATAATCTCATGCACATTCGTTTCGTGCTTACTGCGAAACGTCTAGCACGAAACGAATGTGCATGAGATTATATAGGCTCTACCTAAAGAAAAGGCTAACCAAGACACATTAGTTAATATATTACTGAAAATTTTCTGTAGTGTGCGGCTGGGTGGTTCAGTGGTTAGAGCAGCAGATTCAGAATTAGACGTGCCCAGGTTCGAGCCATGACCGCGGCAAATACTGGAGAGTAAATGACGAGTTCATAATAAGGACAAAACCGGGTCTAGTAAATTACCTTTTACACACTATACTATACCTAGTTTATACTGACAAATTTATGTACATAATGGATCAGGTATTTATATCAAGTTCGCAACCTTGATTAAAATTAATCACAAACCTAAGTTTGATAACATTTGCAATATTCATCAAATATATATTTTCTTTAAAACAGATATCACCAACACCTCCTGGAACCATATGGTGAAATTGATGGTAGAACACAGTTAACACCAATCCCATTGTTTTTTAACCAGTCATCGACGACTGGTTAAAAAAAATTAAAAATACAATGGGATTGGTGTTTACTTCAAGCTCGCAAACTTCATTTAAAGAATTGTTACCACCACTCGCGCAATCAATTATTGCTCTATTGTAGAACACAGTTAAGTTTATCTAGAAAAAAATCAGTATAATAGTTTAAAAAAATGATAAAAAATGCCAAACATCACGTGACAGAAAGTTGTAATCTAATGTATACATATATGTCTTGGTTGCTCTCGACTCAAAAATAGGAACAGGAACTAAGTCCCAAACCAATTATATGTTCAATCAAGTAATGTTGAACACTTGGTCGGTGCAATCTCGTAAAATTTTGCTTTTAAAATCAATATCAGTCTCAACTACAAATGAAGTCATTTACTGTAAGACTTCAGTATATTCCACATATAACATGGAACCTGGCTGTAAAGGTTATAAATGCCATTATGTTTCACTGCGATTTTCAGTATTGTCTATTCCATTGATAAACACACGTAGGCGTTAATTTGCTCAGTTAAATATAATTACATTTACATGGACATCCATCTAAGTTGACTGCAGTTATTGCATGTTAATTTATTGTTTTATATCAGAATCAATCTTAAGGGTAAGTGGTGTGTAGATAACCTCAAGCATTCTGTATTGTTATTATAACTCTTCAGGTGGCATTGAAGTATTTTCTTACTTTTTGAAATCATATAATTAATGGTGGTCGTATTTTAGGTGTTTTCACACCTAGTAAAAAATTAGTTGAAATATGACCAGAAGGACAAACTAAATACGCAACACCAAATACGCAATTGCATATATATTGATTCTCATAAACAAAAGATTTCTAACTATTATATAATTAATGGTAATGTCAATAAGTCAGTAATGTTTTTCAAAGACAAAGTGTAAGAATTAAGATTAATTGGTGTATGAATGAAACAAAAACGAAGATGAAACTTTATCTTTCTTCCTGATAGAAAGATAAGAGAATTATAGTAAGAAAAGATTATGATGTAGCACGCGTCAAAATATATCGATGAGATGTAATAACTGGAAGATGGTAATTTGCATCATGTTAATGTAAGATGACATCAAATTACTAATAATGAAGTAATATTATAAATTAATATATTACCTAATTCTATTCCTATATGTCTAAACTTTTGCAGGAGCTATTTACTTTTTCTGCTTCCTACATTGATTGCTTCCATCAATTGGTTTGTGCTTCGGACCACAAGTAACAAAGTAATTTTTTCATCACTTTTCATTTTATAATTTCACATATCGACTTAAATTCAGTGCCCTACCCTACCCATCTTTGTAGTCTGTACCATTTTCCTATCGACTGCATACGTTAAAATTTATCATAATTAATTTATAAAATTCGCGTTTCCAAGCTTAAAATAAGTATCAATCCGATTATTTTTAACCAGTCGCGCTACATAGCAAAACGACCGTCTATCACATGTACTAACGTGTTTTGAACTTCCGTAATCATTATTTAGACTCGACAGCAAACTGACCGTCAAGGATCAAACCACAATGCATATATAAGGAATGCACAATTAAATATGTGATTCTCACCCATAGTAATCGTACATTTATTGTGCTGGACTAGAAATGTTGGCTGTGCAATTTCTATGTAGACACGAATTAACTTTTCTCAGTTTTCGCCATATATATATATATATATATATATATATATATATATATTAATATATATAACAGCAAACTGACCAGCAAGGATCAAACCAAAATGTATATATAAGGAATGCACAATAAAATATGTGACTCTAACCCATAGTAATCTCACACGTATTGTTCTGGACTGGAAATGTCGGCTGCACATGTTCTATGCAAATGAACATAAGGTTTTACAGATTTCGTCACGTATATATTGGTAATAATGTTAAACAATCTTTGATTGCACAAGTGGTGATAAAAATTATTTAAATCAACTTTTCGAGCATGATATAAGCACCAATTACATTGTATTTAACCAGCAGTCAAACAAAATGGCACAACTACCGTCAGGCACATGCACTAATGCACTTCGTCCTTCAATGATTGTATCATCAGAGCACAAGAGCAAACTACCGAACAAGCATAAAACCGCAAATCATACTTAAGTTTTCGATAATCAGCTATACGGCTCTCACTCCTAGTTGACAGACCCATATTGTATTCGACTGGGAATCCCAGCAGTACAATGTCTATGCCGACACGAACATATAATTTTCGTACCTGTCGCCAGAATTATATAACTTACAGAATTAAATTGTCGTTGATTGCGCGGGTAGCTTTAAGATTTCTTTAAATCAAGTTTATGAGCTTGAGATGAGCTCCATTTACATGGTATATAACCAATCGCACAATATAGCATCCTACATGATTTGAAATCTAGTCTCTAATAAATGAGCAGTAAGATAATAACTATTAACATATTCACGTTTGCATTAAGCCCTATGATTTCACTTTTTCCCTTACTTTGCGCATATTTTTTATCGAAATACATAGGTTTACAATTATTGCATGGGATTAAATGCCTTTCTGATACGTCTCTGGGTTGCATCCTTTCTATATGTTTATGAATCTTACTGTGTTTTATAAAGGACTGTCCGAAAACGGTTAGAATGTTTTATTTTAATGCTATTAGTTATATGTATTTTTTATGTGATTTGTGGTCATTCCTTAATAAATATATTATCCCTTTATTTCAATAGTTTATCTATTGTTTGACCTTTATTTTTTATTAGAGTTCCGTTCGTTAATTATGATTAATTCATACACCCTAACTTTTAGAAAATTTATCCTGACACTATTTTATTACTTGCATTTAGAATTTGATATTGATATGTTACCTTCCAAACTAATGAATCCAGATTACTTGACTTCATTTAGTAAGGTAAATATTAATATACCAAGAATGATGCTATCCATTTAGTATGTGCTTAGGCAATATACAGATCAATTAGAGCAAAATGTATGCATGACGTGTGCATTATTGTATTGATGGACGATGGCTGTGATCAACTTAGATGGATATGAACGTGTATGTAATTTTGCTTAAATGAGCAAATAAATAAATGTATGCGTAAGCGACGCACGCCTACCTAATGAAAGTAAATTAATTATTGTGGAACAAGATATTTTAATGGATAAATAAACCCGATTGAACGGAATTTACGACTTGATTTATTAAGAGTTAATAATTGGTGTGACGAGTTCGTGACTTCAAAAGGTGCTGTGAAATGAGCATCGAAACCTTTGAATCGAACGAGGTAAAACGTTAAAAAAAACGGACATTGCTAAGAAAATCAATGTTCTGGTTACAGCAGAACAGATGTTTTCCAGCCTTTGTCCTAAATTTGGGAAATTTTTTGATTTTTCCTGATATATGAATGATGCCTATATATTAAATGTCAGATTTACTTCACATTGATTTAAGAAAGAAATGCAATACTTAACATCCTTGCAGAAATAGTTTTTTATGCCTAATAAACTAATTGATTTTTTATGAGATTTACTTTCTTTTGTAATACGGCAGTATTCAATTAAGTGCAAAGCTGAATATTATAGTCTTTCTTTCTGCCGTAACTTACATGCGTTCAGATTCAGATACCAAAAGTTTCCTCACATAGAAATTATTTAAAATGAATAATTCAATTATATAGTAGATATTGTTTAAATTAAATATTACCATTTTATCTCCGACTAGAATTAAACTGCCTGAAGGCTCGCTTTGGGTACCATGCATAAATAGAAAAATCTACCTGTTTCATTTTAAGGGTTAGTTACTGTTTGTGGCAGAGAAATAATATATATGCAATTATGTATTAGGCGTTGCGCACCTAGTAACAAATAAATTCAAGTATGACCAGAAGAACAAGCCAAAGTCAGCATGAACAGAAATTATAATCTCGTGCACATTCGTTTCGTGCTTACTGACGACTCATCAGTAGGGGCCGATATTACGTCATTTACCTAAGAAACGAATGCTCACGAGATTATACTTTCCAAATATGTTGTCTTTGATTTATCTTTCTGGTCATAATCTAACTAATTTTTTACTAGTTGCGCAACACCTAATACATAATTGTATCTTATGAGTTTTGCGAATTGCATACTGCCGTTTGTTGAATGCTGTTCTACAATGTCGCTTTGATAATAAACTCTACAAACCTTGAAGCATAGTTTACTATTGCGTAGGTAATAATGCCGTTTACTTTGAACTATTTCTGATTATTTACCTGATACTTGTTGTATCCAACAAGGTGTCTGCATCCACTGTCTTCAATTTGACTCCGAATATTTCGACTTCCGGTTTCGGAGGTCTTTTTCCTATTCTACAAAATGTTGACAGTCAATATGTCAAGTAGTGAATTTAGTTTAAACGGTCCCATTTATTATTATTTCTAGATTTCTTAAGCATAACTGTCTTTTCACTAGGTATCTCATATATATATGTGGGTATGTGCCTGCATGTGTACAGTCATCGAAAAGTAATTAAAGTGATTTAATAACACATATTGATTTAACAACATCTGACGATTCACCAGATAAGCGTACGCCACGCCTACCTGTGTATGCATCTGGGCGTTTGTTTAATACTGATAAATAATCAGTTATGTATTATAAGTGGTATGTTAATCACTCATCCCTGACGTGCAAAAGGATTCTTACAAACCATATTTCTGATTATGGTACTGTGAATCGCGTTATTTTCAAGTAGTTGTGTGTGATTTAAAAATTATTTAACACAGTCGAATCATTTAGGATCTTTGTTAAAGTGATAGTGCGAGGCGACAACTCACAATTGCAAATAGTGGTATGCTTCACTCTGACGCCCGCACTTCGCAATCCTTCAAGAAATATCTGACATACAAATATGATGCCATATTCGTCACACTTATGAATCAGTACAAAATTAAGAAGATGCCATTTATTTGGCAAGTGGGAAAAGACCACATTTGAGAAAATCTGCTATTGTGAGCATTGTACTGTTTATGTGTGATTAGAGGCCTGATGATGATTCCGGAAAGTAGGAATTGAAACGTCCGCAATCAACGAAGATTAGATTGTACCTCATTTACAGTGGTTAGTATGAACCATGTTGAAGCCTTCGGAGGTCGAATCGAACACCAACACAATGCGCCCATGGAAATGGAGATCAGTCGGATCATCACGAAACTGACAGTACAAAGCGACAACCACGATCGCAAATTGTGGCATGCTTCACTTAGAGAAAGTTTATTATATATAAATAAAATAAAATATAAAATAATTATTGTAAACTATAGTCTGGAAAATTATGTAATATCCAGGTGATAATTAGAGCTTAGTATGTCTGACTTAACAGTCTTGGATTTAATGTTTGCAGAATTTGTGACCCGTTAATACACAGTGGAACTTACTTTGCCTCATTGTCATTCGTGTTAAATGTTTTGTTAAACACTTTTTTTGAAGTTTTGTTTTTAATGTTAAATATTTTCAATATATGCAGATACAAATCGTGATGACTAGACGCCATTTCATCAATTTCAAAATAATGAATATAATTAATTGATCAGCTTCAGTGCGATTGCCTTATTTGGAAATATTACAATCAAAACTGTACGTTCACGAAGCTTGCAAAAAACTAAAGAAATGATCTATCAAAAATTCCGTAAATCAAATCTAGTATTTTTATCGGCGATTTGAATGATAAAATATGTTAGGCGTCCTGAAATTCAGCTAGCTATTATTAACAGTTTCTAAGCGTACTCAATGACACTTTTCCATAATTTATTCTTATTTTGCTACACTTTTACCGTTTTGATTGATAAGCAAAATATTTAATTAATGGAATGTTGGTTGCGCAGGTGGTGATAAAATTTATTATAATCAAGGTTGCGAACTTGATATAAATACCTCATATATTAAGTACACAAATTTATAAGTACAAACTAAGAACTGTATAGCGTAGAAAAGGTAATTCATCCAGTAGACCGGTTTCGTCCTTATTAACAACTCCTCAGGTACTGACCAGAATTTGCCGCGGACAGATTCAGGTAGGTTCAAGTGCTATTTGTCCAACAATATGTCCTATCTCCAATAAGTTCATTATATGAAATGAAATTATTTTTTGGGTAAAGTTATTAACGATTTAGGAAGAAATGTATTTATTCAGTTTATTATTAAGGGAAATGTTTGAAAATGAGACTCTTTGTTGCAAACAACTAAAACACATAACATTATTTTGGTATTGCTTATCTAGTAAAAAATCTTTTGAAATAGGACCAGAAATGTATACGAAAGCGAACATGAAAAAACGTTTCATCTCATGTGCACATGCTTTTTGTGTTTCTATGATACGTTATTACGCCCTATACCCACTATGTATTTAGACAATAGATGTAAGACTGTGGTACGGTACAATCTCCTAAAAGAGTGAGTATTCAAGATTAATGTAATTAACTCTATATAAAGTATTCGTAAATTCGACCCCATATATAATGGGTATAAGTCGTAATATCAGCTCCTACTGATGGCTCGACAGTAAGCAGGAAATGCATTTGTACATGAGATTATACCTTTCATTCATGCTGGCTTGCGTATAACTTTCTGTTACTATTTCAAATTATTTGTTACTTAATAAGCAATACCAATATACTACCACATGTATTAGTTGTTTGAATGTATACATTTCTTCCTAAATCGCCAGTAAAATTGCCCAAAAGAAAAAATTCAATTCGCCTAATGAACTTATTGGTGATAGGACATAATTTTTGAAATACAATACTTAACTGCGGCTTATATAAAGCTTGATTTAAATCAAGGTTGCAGAATTCAATATCCACAAATCAAATATTTGTTCGCATATATCGTGCTAGTATAGCACAAAAATTTTGCAACAAAATCTGAAAAAAAGTTATGCTCGTGAATGTGCAGCTATTGTAAAGCCGACAATCCAATTAATTGAAATATATCTGAAGCATTTATCATTGCGAGACTAAGTTCATAGATTCAAAAATTTGTGTAATGTAGACATAAAAATTTAATCACTTGACCTATTAATTACTAACATATGTCAGTATAAACTAAGAATTGTATAGTGTAGGAAAGGCAATTCATCCAGTAGACTAGTTTCGTCCTTATTGGAAACTCATCATGTACTGGCCAGAAATTGCCGCGGACAGGGCTCAAACCTGGGCACGTCTGCTTCGGAATCTGGTGCTCTAACCGAAGCAGACGTGCCCAGGTTCGAGCCCTGTCCGCGGCAAATTCTGGCCAGTACATGGTGATGTTCTCAATAAGAACGAAATCGGTATGCTGGATGGATTGCCTCTTCTACATTATAATATGCTTAGTTTATACTGACATATGTAAGTATTTAATGGGTCACGTGTTTATATCAAGACCGCAACCTTGATTCTAATAATTGTTATCACCGCCCGCGCGGCCAACGTTCGTTAAATTATATAAATGTTCAATTCAATACTACGTCCCCATGTAGTGTGTTGTCTGTTCAGTAATGACAGATTGGGGATAGTTAGTTGGAACTTTGGGTCTAAATGGATGCCATATTAGCTCCACCTAAAGGAAAAATAGACTAACCAAGTTACATTAGCTAGTATATAACTGAAAATTGTGTGTAGTGTAGTGTGCGGCAGGATAGCTCAGTGGTTAGAGCACCAGATTCCGAAGCAGACGTGCCCAGGTTCGAGTCCTGTCCGCGGCAAATTCTGGCCTGTACATGATGAGTTCCCAATAAAGACGAAACTGGTCTACTGGATGAATTTCCTTATCTACACTATACCATTTATAGTTTATACTGACATATGTAATTTAATATTGGGTCAGGTGCTTATATTAAGACCGCAACCTTAATTATAATAATTATTATCACCTCCCGCGAAACCAATGTTCGTTTAATTTGATCACTGTCGGTCCATTTTCCGTCCGGCTCTGCTGATCAACATTTAATTTTGAAAAGCCCGTATGGAGGAGAAACTGTGGATAATTTTAATTAAATATTTTATTAACAATAAAAATTTGGAATTAGTATACGTCTGAAATCCGCCAACTGCGCTGGAAAAATTAATTTCCATCTCTTTCGCAGTCTGTTTTATTATGTGTAGATGATCGGCGCTAGAACATTTCGATACTCTTAAGAATTCTATTTCATTTTCAAGTTTTGAATAAATCATACCTACGGATTGTTAACCATAAATTTTCCATCTTGAATTGTCATTTTTTTCCTTCAGAAGAGCATTTCAGACAGTCTGATGTAAACATTTTAACGGCGTTATGTCTGTTACGCTTTACAATCATAAATATTTCTTCATTGGTAAGAATGGCAGTTGCACTAACTAAATGCTATCAATTTCAACGTTGGTATAGGTTCTGTACTTGATACTGGTAGCATTATTTTCTGACATTTTGAGCCCATCTATCCTTCCTTTGCTTAATATTAGTTCCAACATTACTAATCTGTTTATCACAAGTTCTGGTTTGTAGCTCAACTATACTGGAGCCCTCTTTGTGAGCGAATTCGGTGTCTGCTGATTTGTGCGGGTTGCCAAACGAATTACAGTTTCCAGAGTATAAAATATTTTTATTAATATAAATTGAAGGTAAATGCTTTATGAACAATCTAATTGTTTCACTATGCGTGGCTTAATATTTAATGATTATGAAGCTTAATATTGGTTCAAATGACTAGCCAGTAAGCAAGAAACTCATGTGAACAAAGGATTATACCCTTAATTCTGACTCTGTAAATCCAACTAGATCTTTTTTAAACATGTTACTATACGCGCGATGCTGAACAAGTACAGTTATATATAATATATCTTAACAGACAATATAATACAAATTTTCTATGCATGTAAATCTTATTAAAGTTAAACAGCTTTGCTTTAAATTAAGGAATTCGCATATATTTCTAAACTTTAACCTTAGTAGATACTAAATATTTAAGTGTTTTCAATTCAGTACTATATCTTTTACAAGGATGACAAGATAATGTGTTGAATCTTATTGAATTACTGCGGAGAAACCTCACAACTAACTTTAGGTGACTTTATCACGCACAGAAAAAATCTGATACTAACACACCATACGCACACAATCACACACACGCACCAAGATACCTACATTGAAATACACAAATAAGTCGGGTTTACACCATAATGTGTGATAAACTGTACTTTTAACTAGGTGATAAATTTAACTTTGGATTGATTGTCACTGAAAGGTTATTTTAAGGACTTCGGCTGATCTCTCGCCAACGCAGGAGATTCAGCGATTATTACTTAGTTAAAATGAATAAATAAGGCTAATTTAAGTGTATTTTTTAAAAAGGGATTTTAAAATATCTTTTAATAGAAGAAATATAATACGTTGCTCTGAAGGTGTGTTAATATCGACATTTGTTTATTTGTTCTATTTGCAAAGCATAGATACGCCTGCAAAAGAACAAAGGCAAAATAAGTCACCTGATTGTAGAATAAAAACCCTAATTGGAAATATTACTTATTTAAGTGAAAAATGGGGAAAATTATTGTTTTCTCGTTGAAATCAGTTAGGTAAACAGGAAAACGCTTAATTATGTAACATATTTGTAAATTGATGCTCACACTAGTTTGTATGCAAAACCGAAGCATTAGATGAACTAAGTCAGAAAACTTAGCCAAAACTTATCTTATTTTCTTATTAATGTTAATAATCAAATTGATTATAAAAATATGTTAAATATGGTAGACACTGTTCGATGAGCATCCGTTTTACAAAATACCATTAACAAGCGAAGAATCTTATATAACTAAAGGAACATTGGTTGCGCAGGTGATGATAAAATTTATCTAAATCAAGGTTGCAACATTGCATTTTCCTTGCACTAGTCATATTAATTACAAACATTAGTCAGTAGTTTTATCCTTATTGAGAACTCATCACGTACTGTCCAGAATTTTGCGCGGATAGCGGTCGAACCTAGGCGTGTCTGCTTCGGAACCACAAGCAATGTTCATTTATATACTAAATAATGTTTCTTGGTTAGCTTTTCCTACAGGTGGAGCCTATATGGCATACCTTTAGACCTAAAGATCGAACTGACCATCCCCATCTCTCATTATAGAACGGACACCACGCTACCTGGGGGCGCGATATTTAAATTGAACATTTAGATAATTAAATAATATAAACGTTCATTTAATTATAAGTCAGCAACTGAACACATATATTATCGTAGGCCACAGTTTTCCTTGTATAGTTCGCTTCAAATGAGTTCGTGCTCACATAACATAAAGATTCTCCATTGGAAAAATTGAATACCAACGAAGGCAGTTTGTAGTGAAACGGCCGATAAAGTTGAAAACTGGATGGCAGTATCTTTGCCAGTTGCATTTATATCCACGTTCTTTCAAGCTAATGCACGCAAGCACGCCCTCTAATGTCTGAAAATAAATTGCAGCCTGTGGTTTTGCTTTCAAGAGAAGATTAATTGCATTCGCGAGCTGACATGAACCGGGCAGTACATCCATAACCTGAATGCTGTCCTAATTTAAAAAAATTGTACAAACAATTTATCTTGCAGAATATTACTAATCTATTTAGAAGTATTTCTATGCCTAGAGATGGCGGAGCTCACAACAATGATACTAGTAAACAGGTATTTGGAAAAATTTATTAGATCAAAAACGAAATACGCCAGCACGAAGGGAAATCAATGAGGCCGCACCAAATAAAAGGATAAAACATTTTATTTTCCCAATCAGAGGACGCACAATCCGAGACATTCTTCCGAAAAAATTAGAGCAGCAACTACGTTTGCTTTATAAAAAGTGATGTTTGTATATGAAACAAAACGCCTTCTAACTAGAAGTTTAATTGATAAGCTTCCTGCAATCGAACAGTCCAAAAATTTTCTAAATTGAGTTTACGAGCTTGAGATAAACACCAGTCCCATTGTATTTAACCAGTCACAAAACATAGAAAAACTACCGTCAGTCACACGTGTTGACGCTTTTCGATATTCCATGATCATTAACAGAACACAACGGAAATCTGACTAGCGAGGATCAAACTGCGATGCATATATATGGGCAGCCAGATTAGATATGCGGATCTCCCATCTAGCAGTCTTGCATACATCGTAACTGACTGGTAATTTGAGCTGTACAATTTCTATGGGGTGATGAACATGAAATATTTGCAGCTTCCCCCACAAATTTTGAACAATAAGCATGCATTAGCTGCTCAGCAAACTAAGTGGGTAGAACTAGACAATTGCTTAATTAGCGATCAAATGAAAGAATCGAACTTAATACAAATGACTACGAGAAGAACACTTACAGTATAATCAAATATATATTGTTTGTAAAAGTCGCACTCCAAATCGGGCGGATAACCAATTCCTTATTAAAGCAAACAATAAATATATATTTACGAATTTCGTCAGCGGTCAGTTGCTGCGAATTCTCTTTGCAGAAACAGAATATTTTTTTACATGAAATAAATATAAATTTCTGAAAAATAAATGTGCGTATGTATATTTTAGCACGGTGTTTTCGGGTTTATGGTCGTTTTTGGTCTAATTTATTCGTTCAGTAAACTTTTATCAATGTGGCATTCAAGAATTTAAACTTTATAGCATCAGATATTGAAGTCGAGCAGAGAACTTGCGAAAAAATATCCGATATTTAACTGTTTTAAATTAACCTAATTTAGGATTGAATTAAGCCTCCATGCTAAATATTTTTCTCATATGGCATTATAATTAAAACTCTTAACTACCAATAGGTTTGAGAAGAATGCAAACTCTGCGACTTCTCAGAACCCGCCGATGGTCAGACCTGTAGTTTCTACGGCTGATGAACATTAAGCGAACAGAAAATCAGGATTTTAGGCGAAAATTTTAATCGATAATTTATATTTTAGATCCGCTCTTGGAATTATGTACATCAATGTTGCGAGTTTAATATAAGCACGTATTCTAATATATATATATATATATATATATATATATATATATATATATATACATTTTTCAGTTTGAACTAAGCAGTGTATGAATTAAAAGGCAATTCATCCAGTATATCGGTTTTGCTCTTATTTTTTACTCTTCGGTCAATGGACGGGGTTTGAACCGGCTCATGTTTGATTTTGAGTGTTTGTGACTGCATCCACTGCGCCATCCTGCCGCACGCTAAACACAATTTTCACTTATTAACTAATTTATGTTTTGATAAGCCCATCCTTCCTGTAGAGCTGATTCGGCATGTGTTTAGACATGAAGTTCGAACTGGGATTGTTTTATTGTATACTGACAAATGGATATATAATGTAATTGGTGTTTAATCAAGCTCGAAACCTTGGTTTAAATATTTTTTGTAGAAAAATTATTGTCAGTGTGTATGCCCTAAGACCGATCTGAATTTATATATTGCATGCTCAGGCCAAGCACGTTGGTCTTTTATTCAACACCTCAGCTAGAAATATTAGTCAGGTGCAGGTGTGCGAAATGTGCCTGAAGTTTTTACAAATGAGCCCTATGCTAAATCAAAATCATATAGAATATTTATGATGAAACAATTTAATGTTTATACGTGCAACTGCTTAGTCGGCTTTGGTCATTTACATAATTTCACTAATCATAAATCCGATTATTATGTATAGAGTTATCTACATGAAAAGGAAAGTTGGCACTGTTGGAAGTACTTTGATATAAATGAGATGAGTTTCCGGTGATGAAGAGAAATTAAGTTTCGTTTTTGAAATTTCAGAAGTTAATGTGTAAGTGGCGGTGAGAATTTTAAAAATTAACGAAGCTAAAACTTTCAAAATAAACGTCGTTCTTTGAATGAAAAATTTATTCCTCCACATATAACCTAAACAAATTGCAAAAGAAGTACGTACAAGCATTGAGCTTGAACTGGTTGTGACGCACGAAATTTGACTGGTTTCCGTTTAAACTTAGAATACTTCAAGTTTTGTTGCATATGAAAGAAAAACATTGAAACATTGGCTTTTATGTAGCATTTATTAAAGAAACCGAAAAATGCGTAAAGCCCGACTTACCAAGATCAAAATTGAACCATATAGGACCGAGAGTACGTGCAAATAAAAACAATAAACTAAATGTTGACTCGGTTTAAACTTGCCAGCTACCGATATGTATAATCAGACATTACGCCCAAAACTATGCGTTTGGAAAAAGTCATTTTAAACAATTGAACAGATTAAAGCTCCGGTGTGGGCCGCATTACCAATGTATAATACATGATTGCCTTTAAGTCTGGTAGTCAATTCCTAATTTTAATTGCATTCAATGCTATTGAGGAAATAATGAAGTATGTATTCATTTAACTACTATTTTTTCAAAGCTTGAAAGTAACAAGCAATTTACGCTGTGGGCAATAAGTTCAAGGACACCTAAAAGGCCTATTTGATTGAGAAACGAACACGATACGCCTCACAGCAAGAAGCTGACATTCAAAAAATTAACCCAAAAACGTATAATAGATAAATGAGTGGATATGTTTCTATTCGAGAAAATCTTTATTCGAAATTAATTAGACAATTTGGAATTGGTTTGGAATACAGAAATGCTATAATGAATTTTCGTTGAATGGGTTAAGTTCAGGTGTGCCATTATTTAAAATAGTTTATTTCAATAAAAAAACAGCTATTTTATGTGCAGAAATATATGAAAGATTTTAATTTATACTATATATAATTAATTTAATTTAGGGAGATTGCGGTAGTTTTGTTGTTCCTATAACTATTAACTAATTCTTTATAGTCTACTATATTGGTGAATATTTCATGCATTTATTAATCATATTTAATAAAAAATACAATATTATGCATATTTATACCATTCGTATTAAAACATCTAAAAGTATAATTATGTGAATTTCTACGAAGAACTTTTAGATTTTCTGAAATATTCCAATGGAAGTTAGACTTTCATTAGACAATGACAACTGTTCCTCTGAAGTACGTTATTGAAGAGCCATTTAAACACGGTCAGATGTGTGCTATTCACTTATCGATATGAACAATGAGTTCACAAAGGTACTGATTCAAACAGGCGAACTCTATAAACAAGTGAAGAAATTGTAACTCCAAGATAGAAAACCGACAGATTCCGAAGCTGACGTACCCAAGTTAGAGCCCTGTCAGCAGCAAATTATGGCCGGTACTTGATGAGTTTCCAATAAGGATGAATCCGGTCTACTGGATGAATTGCCTTATCTACTCTATATAATTCTTAGTTTATACTGAGATATGTGAGTAATAAATGGATCGGGTGCATATATCAAGATGGTAACCTTGATTATAGTGATTAGTTACACTGTGATGAATGGGCGGCAATTATTCTAATTCTTAAATAACGCTGCAACTTAGCTTAGACATGAATTTATTATGAGAGACTGATAAGCAAAGGTATCGGCTCAAATAGCCAAACCCACTAATCAGGTTAGGAATTGAAATTGCAGAACAGAAGAACAACTTAAAAGATCAGCTGAATAAAGATTGAGTCACAATATGCTGTTGAAGTGAAAGCTTTTGATGCTGAAGCATCTTATCCAACGGTTTTGATATTTATTACCTGTGTTTGGATATTTCGTTTCAGAATTTTATTTTTCGTGAATTTAAGGCTTTGCTCTCACCGGAACTTCTTAGAAATTTATTGGATTTCATAAAAAATCTGAAGTATATATTTATTAATGAATGGCACAGGTAAAAAGCCCTTTTAAAAGAACTCACACTACCCCGTGTCATATAAAAGGAAATTATGTGTCCGATTTAACAACCAATGAAAAATATTATTCAATTTTATATGCATTATTTCGAACCGTAATTCGTAATTAATTTGGCGGTTCATACGTACAAGGTAGACGAGACTGTGGTATAATAGCAATAAATTTTTCATTGGCGCAGGTTGGAAGTATTAGCATTTAAATCCCTCCAGTGACCTTCAAGATGGTCAAATAAAAATCTGAAACGTCTCTTCATGCAATTTGGTTTGGAAATCAATTTCTTAAATCTGATTAATTATGTTTGATGCACAATTTTGTAGAAAATTGAGCGAGCTCGTTCATGATGACTGCTTTGTATTTCGTCAAATCTTTCCTAGTTGAAGTGTAGTTATTTGGTCATATAACTAGACCAGTCAGAAGGAAATTAAATACTGTTTGTTGCGGAGAACTGATATATATGCAAGTATGTATTAGGTGTTGCGAATCTAGTAACAAATTAGTTCAGTTTTAACCAGAAGGATTAACCAAAGGCAGCATTAACGGTATGTATAATCTCATGCACATTCGTTTCGTGCTTACTGGCGACTCATCAGTAGGAGCCGGTAATGCGCCCTTTAACCTCTATAAATTTGGTAGAAGAATGTGGAATAATAGGACGGTACAATCTCCTAGACGAATGTGTAAACCTGCAATAGTGAAGCTTACATCATATAAAGTCTCGACAATGCGACTTCAACGCTAACTCACTCTATATAATATATATACCGAGTCTGTAAAGGATACTAACATTATGGCTATTGTGTCAGTAAATGATACCAACATTATAGTACCGCAAAGGTACATGGTACTAACGCTATGGTTACGGAGTCGGATAATGGTACCAACATGATGGATATCAATGTATGCTATAGTTCACCGAAATTTAGAATTACAACTGTTTCAGAACACCTGTTACTCAGAAGGAAATGACTGAATTTGATCTATAGCTGGGCATAATTTTGATTCCCCTTTTTCGTGAGTACGTTTCATGAGGCCTTGGTGCGTAACGAGTAACGAAACTTTAGCACAACCAGATTAATAGATTTGCGTGAACATTACAATTCATTATGGAGGTGATTTTTAAACAACATCACAACTGACAGCTACTCAACGCAATAAAAATGCCTCGTGCATAAAAATGACATAGTAAATATGACTGACATTGGTTTTACGTATCTGTACAATTGGCAGAAAACAGTACGACATTGGAGTTAATTAGAAGCCAAACAAAATTATTAATCATTAATCGCGTAATAAATCATTTCTTTGTCGGCTTCAAATGGTGTTTGTGACTACACTTGCTTATGTGACAATCCTACCCATATATATATATATATATATATATATAACACTATATATATATATATGCTCGCCTATATATGTAGATATACCTAACTATTTACACATGGGTGATGCATGGTGGTTACTGAATAATTAAGTGCACTTTTGCAAAATGAGTACCCGAAAAAAGAACTTTGAAAGGGTGTTATAAATGTCCCTTTTCAGCGATGCTAGCCGTATTTACTGTAATTTATCTTGATATAAAGGATGAACCACTATGCGCATAAAATTTTCCAGTATAAAGTAAGTAGGGCATAGTGTGGAAAAGGCAATTCCTCCAGTAGACCAGTTTCGTCCTAATTGCGAACTCATCATGTACTGTCCATACTTTGATGTAGACATTACTCGAACACCGGCATGTCTGCTACGGAACCTGGTGCTCTAACCACTCAGCCACCCTGCCACAATTTTCAGTTATGTGAAAACTAATGTTTCTTGGATAGCCTTTGCTTTAGGTGGAGCCTATATAGCATCGCTTTAGCCATACCGTTCCAAAAATCCATACCCAAATTGTCATTATAGACCAGATACCACGTTCCACGAATAAATGGTATTGAAGTGAACATTTATATAATTAAACGAATATTGTTTGCGCGGGCGGTGATAACACCCTGCGGCAGATTGGATGAATGGTTAGAGCACCAGATTCCGAAGCAGACGTGCCAAGATTCCAGCAGTGTCTGCCGCGAATTCTGGACAGTACGTGATGAGTTTTAAATAAAGACGAAACCGGTCTACTGAATGAATTACCTTTTCCACAATATAAAATACTTAGTTTATACTGGCAAATCTATGTACATAACGGATCAGGTGCTTATATCAAGATCGAATATAGGGCTTGTTATTAGCACCTACTGATGAGTCGCCTGTAAGCAAGAAATGCATTTGACATGGGATAACACCTATTGTTCATACTGAATGTGGTTTATCCTTCTAGTCCTAATTGCGCTTACTTAATTTTCAGCTAAAAATTGTTCAGGTAAGTAAACGACAGTTGTGAAAATCACTCTCCAAGACTAGAGCAAATGAAATTGATTTCTTATAAACAAATAACTGGTGTGAACCACATGGACAGGCCTGGTTATTACTGGCGAGTTTCTCTCTAAGAATAAATTATAATTATTTACAGTATAAGTCACCAATGGGGTCTTTGATTCAGTTCCTTGCGAGTACTGGGATACAGTGCGCATTATATTCCCGACAATCTTGATGGTTTATTTCTATCAAAGCGACTAGTTTATTCGTGAAATTCAGCGTAGCAGAGTAAAGCAAATGTAAGTTTATTTATTTAGTTTCAAATTTATAATATCCCATGATGTTATGAATCTCATGTTCTAAATTTAACAATCATTGACTGCGTGATTGTTCAATTAAATTTTTTCACAAATTTGTGTATAATATTTCATTAAAATTTGTATTTGGTATATTATTAGATTTATTATGGTTTATATATATACACACACACACACATATATATATATATATATATATATATAAGCATTTATTAACATTATAAACTCAACATCGCATTGACATCAATTACTACTCGTCCACTATACCGATATCGTTCATTTTACGCATTGATCTGTATTCACCAGATCACAAATCGCCAAGATCATTAATAAAATGCTGCCATCTGTCGGATTAGCATCAACAACTGTTGCAATGGACTG
Organism: Eudiplozoon nipponicum; assembly: GCA_029291075.1. NCBI lineage: Eukaryota > Metazoa > Platyhelminthes > Monogenea > Mazocraeidea > Diplozoidae > Eudiplozoon > Eudiplozoon nipponicum. The sequence goes on along the minus strand of JAQBSW010000817.1, from coordinate 149,216 downwards.
ATTCAAACTGAAGTACAAGCAGCTGCATAAATGGCACCACTAACACCATTGAAGACGTTTGAAACTGCACAAGTAAAAGAGCGATTCATAGGGCAATCTACACACCTTCCCCTATTAAACGAGAGCCACAGAATACGCGGCAAAAATCTGTATACACACCTGAAAAATTAGCAGAAGCCTGATATAATCTCAATCTATTGATAACAGAAAAACCAGAACTAAATCATTACTTTGTTATGCAGCTAGAATCAGAAGTGTCTGTACAAGGCCGCAAAATAATTCATTATATATATATATATATATATATATATATATATATATATTTTATTAGGCAGAAAAACATTAATAAGAGAGTGGATAAGATAATTTATTTTTAGTGATAAGTCTGTAATTTATTTACATAATGGGTTTCCATTTTATTATGTGGATGGCAACAATTCTGACTCGGTTTTACTTCTATTTCTTGTTTGGCCTCATTAGTAAATATATATTCGTATTCGTCTGTTTGTTTGCTTGTTTGCGAGTAAGTGAATTTATTACGGTTAAATACTGTTTGTTGCGGAGAGCTAATATGTATATATGCAAGTATGTATTAGGTGTTGCGAACCTAGTTACAAATTAGTTCAGTTGTGACCAGAAGGATAAACCAAAGGCAGCATGAACGGAAAGTATAATCTCATGCACATTCGTTTCGTGCTTACTGGCGACTCATCAGTAGGAGCCGGTATTAAGCCCTTTACATATTTGGGTGAGGAATGGCGGAAAATAGGACACCTAATATATAATTGGACAATATTCGTTTGCTAAATTGATTATAATTTTTCTTCAATTCTTTCATTTGCCTCGCCATTGTATGCCAGTCATTCTTATGCAAATTGGTTTGAGTTTGGCGTACAGTAATGCCTACATCAGTCTATCGTGGCAAGCAGCACCCGAGGAAACTGACAGCAGCTTGTACACGAATTCTGTGCCCAGCACCCTTTACAAGACAGACAGTCCAAGGACGACTGATTACTCGTCTACGTTCAATTCACATTCTACCACTTCAGCTAATGCAACTCGAAGTGGTCGTCTTCACTCCCCGGTACAGTCGGAAGATTCTGCCGTATTAACGGCGTTCGAGCCGGTAAAATATGTAGATCCTGGCTACCGGTTGAGTCTTGAATGTTCTGTTCTACTGGAGCCGAGTCAGTTGTTGAAGCCCGGTCAGGGTGAGCGAACACGCATCAGTGTTTTTATTTCTTCGCTCTGTTTAACTATTGTGCTTTTCTATTTTACGGCATTCTGGATTTTATTTATTGCCTCGGAATCTGTTGATCCTCTGATTGTGCTCATGTTTGCATGCTGTTCTGTCATGGTCGCCGGCTATGCAGTAAACTTCGTTGAATCTGCGTTATGATCACACTAGAGATAGTTAATATACATTTACAATCCTACCTTTTTATTAAACTTACAAAGCTATTTTAACTAGTTTTAAGCAAATCTCATAATATCACTATGCCAAGTACGAAATTACTTTTGTCTAAGTGAAACTACAGTGATTGTATCTTAACTTACCTTTGCACGCGTCGGACTAAACCTTTAATGGTTATCCTGCAAAATGGCATACTTAGGCTTGATTTTAGTAGTTAGCCACACGCACTGACGGTAGTTGTTCTATGTTTTTCCACTTGTTAAATACAATTGGATTGGTGTTTACTTCAAGCTCGCAAACTTGATTTAAAGAATTATTACCACCACCCGCGTAATCAATTATATTTTAATTGTATTTTTCATATATATGTGTGTGGCGAAAGCTACAAACAGTTAGTGTTCGTGACTGCATAGAAATTGTGCAGCCGACATTTCCAGTCATGTACAATGTATGAAAGTCTAGTAGAGGTGAGAGCCGCATATCTAGTTTTGCTTTCCAAATATATGCAATGCGGTTTGATCCTCGCTAGCCAGGTAGCCGTCGTACTCTTATGATGATCATAGAGGGTCGAAACGCGCAGTGCGTGCGACTTTTTGTAGTTTTGCAAAGGTGTTCGATGACTGGTTAAATACAGCGGGGTTGGTGTTTACTTCAAGTTTGAAAACTTGATTTAATGAAATGTTACCACCATCCGCGCAAGCAATGTTTGTTTAATTGTATTGACTCTGTATATCTGCGGCGAAAGCTGCTAATAGTTAATTCTCGTGACTGCATACAAATGTTGCAGCGGATATTTCCAGACGAGTACAATTTTTTCGAGACTAATAAAGGTGGGAATCGCATATCTAATTTTTCTTTCCATATATATGCAATGCGGTTTGATCCTCGCAAATCAGTTTGGCGTCGTACTAAGATGATGATCATGGAAGGTCGAAACTCGTCAGTGCCTTGCGACTGGCGGTAGTTTTGTTATGTTGTTCGACGACTGGTTAAATACAATGAGATTGGTGTTAACTTCAAGCTCGCAAACTTGATTTAAATAATATACATATTTATGTAATAGGCTTTGCGCGCCTAGTATCAAATAATTTCAAATAAGACCAGGATGAGAAAACAAAGCCAGCATGAACAAAAGGTACAACCTAATATGCACATTCGTTTTGTGCCTACAGGCGACTCATCAGAAGAAGACGGTACTACGCCATATATTTAGCCGAGGAATATGGGGAAATTTGATGGTACAATCTCGCATAAAAGTGTGCATGCATACAGTTGTTAAGTCAACTTCATATTAAGTAATTGACAATGGAACTTTAAAGTCCTTTAACTAAACATGATATATAACGTACCTGTAGCACTATGCGTGACAAGTCGGTACATAGTATAAATACTACAGTTTCGAAATCGCAGTATGATACCAACACTATCTTTGCCGCGTCAGTACATGTAACCAACATAAATGATTTCAAATTTTACTCAATTTCACCAAAGTTAATAATTACAGCTGCTTCTGAACATTTTTATTGCAGGATATCCACACTCTAGACTTCATCGATATTAGTTACCACATTTCGTCACAATTAAGACATTATTCAATTAAGTATATTATATCTCTTAAATTTTTATTTAAATTTCGCATGCTGTGCTTCTTGCTTTTATTTACATCGCCGTTTTCTTGAGCGAGGCAATTGATAGCACTCATAGGTCAATAAAATGGTGAATATTTTACATTTCCAGGTGCACCGGTTTTTTGGCCCTAATTGATGGGTTCTCACTTTTCCCTTCATTTTGAAGCCTTCCATCAGCTGCTTGTCTGAAAATGACTTTGGAACAAGATTTTTTCACCGGCAAGTCATGTTATATGGCTATGCATATCAACGTCATTAAACAAGTTGGATTGATGTGTGTTGAAAATTTTATAGCGCGGTTTCCGGAAGTAAAAGAAGTTGAAAATCTTATTCAAACGTCATTTTCAGACAATCAGCTGATGGAAGACTTCAAAATGAAGAGAAAGGTGAGAACTCATGAAATCAAGTCCAAAAATTGGTGCACCTGAAAATGTAAAGGATTCACGATTTTGCCGACCTACGTGTGCTATCATTTGTCCAGCCCAAGAAAACGGCGGTGTAAATAAAATTATGTATACAATAGTTATACAGTTTGTTGTTGAAAACTAATATAAATGCAATCATGTTGTTGAATGCACATTCATATAGTAGACTGTACCATCCTCCTTTCCACATTTATTAATCAATTGTTTAGTTTATATGGAATTTACTAGCGACACCTACTGATGAGTTTCCCATGAACACAAGACTTATGTGTACATGTACTTAATACGCAACTGCTTATATAATAGGCCTCACAAATAAACTATATAGAATACCACACAATAAATGAATTCCTCAAATTATGATAGATAGCTTGATGTAAGCAGCAATCCCATTGTAAATAACCAGTTTCACAACATAGCTAAACTGCTGTCTATCCATATATTGACGCCATCACCCGCGCAATCAATGATTACTTAACAGTACTCAATTAGCCAAATGTTTTGGGTATGTTATTTTGACAGAAATATATATATATATATATATATATATATATATATATATATATATATATATATATATATGTATCAACGTTGTCGTATTACCTCTTTTATATAGCGTTATTTCGGTACACTAATTTGTTTTTTTTTCTATTTTTTATAATGATAAATAAATTTGATCAAGAAATGCTAAAGCTATGATTAATAAATTTTTACAGAATTTCCTGTGCATTTCCGATTGAAAATTTCGAACTTTTTAAATGTTTTCATATTTGGACTTAACTACCATTATGTTGTTTAAATCATGGATAGATGAAGTTAGTAACTGTGCGAGAATATTTTATATTGGTATCGCCTTTTCACCTAGCCGTTCACATTTTAATTCTGTCCATCTCTTCGATAAACACGAAATCAATTAAATTTATTATTCTATAATTCATGTCTCTATTTATCACTCTATCAAAATAATTTCTTACAACCTACCTACCTACCTGCTTATCTATCTATATATCTATCTATCTATCTATCTATCTAAAAAAAACTAACGTTCTTTGAGTCTGTTTATCTATAAATCTATCCATCTGTCAGTCCGTCTGTCTGTGTTTATATCCATTCACGATATTTCTATTTATTGAGGAATTATTCTGTTTACGTGCCTAACTATTTTTCTTCTCATTTTTAACCTATCTGTGCCTGTCTATGTACCTACATATATATATCTGCCTGCAAAACTCTCCGTTTTCCTACATTTCCATTTTCTCTGCATAAATGTCTAACAATAGATATATTTATATTCTATTATCTCTATTTGTATGTATACTCGGCTGAATAGTTATCTACCTTAAGGTTAACTTTTCTAGGAACGAATTTATTTACTTCGTTCTTCTTGCTTTTTGCACGTTTAAATATCTTACCATTAATCATTTAAACTTTATATCTACATTAAAGTTAACTATTCCAGAAACGAATTTATTTACTTCTTTCTTTTTGCTTTTTTAATTTTTTAATATCTCAACATTAATATTTAAACCTTATATCTTCTCTTCTTCTATACATCATCAAATTTACCATTTTATCCATCTATTTTCGCTTCTATTTATCCATAATGCCATATGTCATTGCCCCCACCCATTTGTTCCTTCTTCTTTGATAAAACGGTTCCTTAATTTAACTGTGACTAATATAGAATTGTGCAAAATTCATTTTTACGGAAATATTTCCTTACTTTGTCCTTATTTCTAAGGCGATCATGTAAATGGAATTTGTATAACTTTAAAACATCATCAAACTTAATGTTCAATGATTTTATTAGCTTTACAATGAATGATTGTCCCATAATTTCAGTTAAACAATGCAGATGTTCTCGTTGGTGGATTTGAATAACTTTCAGTAATTTTTGTCTTGTAAACTGTTTTATAAACTGCACGCATTTACGTGAAGATATGACGAGTTTATCAGTGCAGTCAGGGCATTACAGAATAGCAATTCGCAAGTTTGTGTCATGTTTTAACGGTCAAAATAAATAATAAAAATTAACTTCTTGATTATCACACAAATAAGGGAACTGCAAATTAACTTCTTCCGCAACGAACAAAGAGATGCATATGTATGGAAAAAAAGCATTATTGTAGGATTTTATTATATATTTATTGCCAATATTTTAATATATATCAAAGACAATTTGACAAATAGACCGTTTTCCTTCTTATTAGGCGCTTACCAAATATTTTACAAATTTTCCGAGAATGGGGTTCGAATCGGGCACATTTATATGATGAACATGCAACCCATCCACAACACAAGTAAAGCCGCACATAATTGGTACATGGAAAATTTCTTTAAACAATGTTCGTTTAATTCAATAAAGTTTTCGGTAGATCTCAGCAGGGAAGGCATATGATGGTACGTTTATTGAAATTGGATAAAATAAATTAACTAAATTTGGCTAAACTTTTTCTACATATATAGCAATTACGAGAGAAAGTAATTTTTAAAAACATAATTTTATAATCTGCAAGTAAAAGACGGTTGTTCACTTGGAAATAATGTCAAGATTTTTCCATTTACGCATTGAACATGCGATAAATTGTGAGAAGTGAACATACAATCATGTGCTCATAATTTATTGCACTCAGTATTCAATTTTTAAACCCGGAATCATATGTAGAACAGCATTATTGTATGTGTGAATGACCCAATGACTATGATTGCCTGAAATATGCACATCACTGGTTAAATGCACCAGAATGGTACCTCCGATTTTTTTGAAGTTTGATTGCGGAGTGCCAGCTTCATATTTTCCAATGCCGCGTTTTGCGTACGCGGGTATTAGTTGTGTACTAACAGTTTCACAAAGATCCGATTGATCACAATTTCCATATCCTTTTTGTCTTCGATCGGGCTGGATTTGTATTCGTCCCTTTCTTCCGAGGGCTTCAACATCGTTCATAATAACCAATGGAAATTCGGTTCTATCACATTTTTGCTTAATGGAGACATTTCGGTGCACAATTTCCAGCACCATCCACAGCCAGCTATACACAGAACAATACTCACAATAGCAGATTTAAGCAAATGTCATAACCTCGTTTCGAAACCGTTCTATTTATATTTTATTGTTTTTGACTCACCAATGGTTCTAAACATATAATTTGTCTCAGTAACTAAACTCGATATATGCATATGTCTTGCACACATGAAAAACCTCACTTAACAACTAAATCTATATATATATATATATATATATATATATATATATATATATATAACCAAGTGTATTTGCAATTAGCAGACCTATCCTTACCTCAGTATAATTGCAGCTATCTCCGATTACAAGAATCGAAATTGAAAACGAGCTCCAGTAAAATATTCAGACTGGCGTATAAAGATAAGCTTATTACAGTTAAATACTGTTTGTTGCGAAGAACTAATATATATGCAAGTATGTATTAGGTTTTGCGAACCTAGTAACAAATTAGTTCAGTCGTGACCAGAAGGATAAACCAAAGGCAGCATGAACGGAAAGTATAATCTCATGCACATTCGTTTCGTGCTTACTCGGGACTCATCAGTAGGAGCCGGTATTACGCCCTTTAACCACTATATTTGGTAGAAGAATGTGGAATAATAGGACGGTACAATCTCCTAGACGAATGTGTAAACCTGTAATAGTGAAGCTAACATAATCTAAAGTCAACGACAATACGACTTCAATGCTAACTCACACTATATAATATATATACCGAGTCTGTAAAGGATACTAACACTATGGCTATTGTGTTAGTAACTGATACCTTTTTTGAAATCGATGAGTACCGGATACTAACACTATGGTTTCCGAGTCGGTACATGATACCAACCTGATGGATATAAATTTATGCTAAAGTTCACCCAAATTGAGAATTACAACAATTTCCGAACACCTGTTACTCCAGTTAAACCATACACTCTGGCCTTCATCGATATCAGTTATCACATTTCGCGGTAAGCATGACATCATTCAATTCAATATATTACAGTTAAATACTGCTTGTTGCGAAGAACTAATATATATGCAAGTATGTATTAGGTTTTGCGAACCTAGTAACAAATTAGTTCAGTTGTGACCAGAAGGATAAATCAAAGGCAGCATGAATGGAAAGTATAATCTCATGCACATTCGTTTCGTGCTTACTGGCGACTCATCAGTAGGAGCCGGTATTATGCCCTTTAACCACTATATATTTGGTAGAAGAATGTGGAATAATAGGACGGTACAATCTCCTAGACGAATGTTTAAACCTGTATTAGTGAAGCTAACATAATCTGAAGTCAACGACAATACGACTTCAATGCTAACTCACACCATATAATATATATACGGAGTCTGTAAAGGATACTAACACTATGGCCATTGTGTTAGTAACTGATACCTTTTTTTGAAATCGATAAGTACCGGATACTAACACTATGGTTTCCGAATCGGTACATGATACCAACCTGATGGATATAAATTTATGCTAAAGCTCACCCAAATTGAGAATTACAACAATTTCCGAACACCTGTTACTCCAGTTAAACCATACACTCTGGCCCTCATCGATATCAGTTATCACATTTCGCGGTAAGCATGACATCATTCAATTCAATATATTACAATTGACCAAATATATAGTGGTTAAAGGGCGTAATACCGGCTCCTACTGATGAGTCGCCAGTAAGCATGAAACGAATGTGCATGAGATTATACTTTCCGTTCATTCTGCCTTTGGTTTATCCTTCTGGTCACAACTGAACTAATTTGTTACTAGGTTTGCAAAACCTAAGCTTATGTTTTGTGCTTAAACATATTATTTCAATTTCCATCCTTTGAATTTCATCTCATCTTAATTATATTACTGTATCTATTTACTTAGGGTCTCCACTTGGTTTATCATTTATCCTTCCAATATTTCTATTCATTGTTAAATTCTTTAATTTAAAAAATTTTAACTTCATATCTTGAATCCGCATTTAAATTTTTTACCTTTTAATCGCTTATCCTGGCTTGATTAGATTTCCTATGTTTTTCTTTGCCCACATCAATAACCTGTGACTAAAAAGGAACAGTGAACAATCCTGTGTCAAACAAAGCACAACCTGTAATTTGGGGAACTATTGCACATTCATATAGGGTAACCCCAGCGATGCTGAGTATATTAATGTTATATATATATATATATATATATATATATATATATATATATGTATGTATATATTACTTGAAGTTTAATGTAGGAGCTTTTGATTATATATATATATATATATATATATATATATATATTGTAAGTATACCTTATTATTAGTAACATCTTAAGTGACGTCCACAATTTGATACGGGAGGGATAAGAAACCATTAGATTTGATACGGAGTTTGTGACTCTATCCACTTCGCCACCTGTGCTGCAAGTCCTTATACCGATTTATATCTTCTGATTGCGCTTTCCTTTTGGAATCTATGGACAGCGGGAATTTTGACCAACACTCCATGATCTGTCATTATACAACAAACACCATACCGCAATCATTGATTGCGCGGGTGTTGATGACAATTGTTTGAATCAAATTTGCGACTTTGAGAGAAAAACCAACCCAATTTACAGATTTCCATTGATCAAATTCTGTGATACTCAGAGGATATACCGAAGTCAGCGTAAGGAAGAGAGGACAAACAAGTGGTGCATACAATTAGAAAACATTGGTTGCGCGGACGGTGATAACATTTACTAAAATAAGGTTCCGAACCGGATATAAACCCCTGACTCATTAAGTACTACATTTATATATATATATATATATATATATATATATATATATATATATATATATATATATATACAATAAGAATTGTATAGTGTAGAAAAGGCAATCCATCGAGTAGACTGGTTTCGTCATTATTGAGAACTCATCATGTACTGGTTAGATTTTGCCGCGGACAGGGCTCGAACCTGAACACGTCTGCTTAGGAATCTGGTGCTCTAAACACTGAGCCACCCTGTCGCACACTTCACATAATTTTCAGTCCTATACTAACTAATGTAACTCGGTTAGTTTTTTTCTCTTTTAAGTGGTGCTTATATAGCATCCATTAAGAACCAAAGTTCCAACTAACTATCCTCAATATGTCATTACTAAACAGACACGACGCTAGATGGGGACATGGTATTGAAATGTAAATTTATATAATTAATTGAAAATTGGTTGCGCGGGCTGTGATAACATTTACTATAATCAAGGTTGTGAACTTGATATAAACACTTCACCCATTAAATAATTACATTTTCCAGTATAAAATAATTATGTTATAGTGCGGAAATGGCAATTCATCCAGTAGACCGGTTTCGTCCTCATTGGGAACTCATCACGTACTGGCCAGAATTTGCCGCGGACAGGACTCGAACCTGGGCACGTCTGCTTCGGAACCTGGTGCTCTAACCACTGAGCCATCCCTGCCGCACGCTACACACAATTTTCAGTTATATACTAACTAATGTTTCTTGATTGGCCTTTCCTTTATGTAGAGCCTATATAGCATCCCTTTAGCTATAACGTTCCATCTAACCGTCTCCAGTCTGTCATTATAGAACCGATTGCACGTTTTATTGAGGAAGTGGTATGGAAATGAACCTTTACATAATTAATCGAACTAGTTGAACAGGCGGTGATAACAATTACTTTTAATCAAGATTTCGATCTTGATATAAACACCTGACCAATTATGTACATACCTTAAAAATAAGGACAAACCCGGTCTACTGGATGAATTTCCTTTTCTATACTATACAATACTTAGATTATACCAACAAAATGTATGTATTTAATGAGTGAGGTGTTTATATAATATTCGCAATTTTTTCACCGCCCGCGCAACCAATGTACTTTTAATTATATAAATGTACATTTCAATACCACGTCCCCATCTAGCGTGGTATCTGTTCAGTAATGACAGATTGGGGATGGCTAGTTGGAACTTTGTGTCTAAATGGATGCTATATGAGCTCCATCTAAAAGAGAAAAAACTAACCGAGTTACATTAGTTAGTATATGACTGAAAATTGTGTGTAGTGTGCGGCAGAGTGGCTCAGTGGTTAGAGCACCAGATTCCGAAGCAGACGTGCCCAGGTTCGAGCCCTGTCCGCGGCAAATTCTGGCCAGTACGTGATGAGTTCCCAATAAGGACGAAACCGGTCTACTGGATGAATTGCCTTTTCTACACTATACAATTCTTAGTTTATACTGACAAAATGTAAGTACTTAATGGGTCAGGTGTTTATATCATGTTCGCAACCTTGATTATAGTAATTGGCGCATACGTTTATTTTAGACTGGTTCTTCAAGTAAACCAGCATTACTCAGCTTATGAATTACTTAACATTTCAAAAATTATTGAATAAATTGAGACAGTTATTAAATTCAGGTTATATGACCAAATATATAGTTCTTTTGGATTTTACTGCTGGCTTGTTTTACTAAGCATCCTGTAAGAAAGACGCGCAAATATGAATGAGATAACATCATTTTTTCTAATCTGAATGTGGCATATCCATGTGGATCTCTTTTAATTTGTTTTTTTAGTTACGCCATGCTTAATGCATGGATGTTTATTAGTTGTTTCTTTGACGAAATGAATACGTGCATGGCTGGGTGTCATTTGACTTTCGGGTTGACTTTTATGTGTCTAAGCCATACAATCATGGGTTCCAGTCATCACATTGATTTCATTTTAAAATTGTATCATCCGGATATCTGGAAAACAATGTTGACTTAAGCTTTGTTCTTTCAGGGAGCAATGGTTTAAAACATTAAAGAGTTGTGCACATGGTTTAAAAACCCCCTTAAAATAAGGCGGCATTTTAGGCAGTATTCAGATGAAAAAAACTAAAAGGAACTGTGCAAATCGGAAGGAATTGGATGCACCATTCTACGTTAAATTAACAAATAAGGACGTACATGATTTTCATTTGAAGCTGTGAATTGCTCGTACGTCTGTATGTGATTTGCTTGCCTTAGCACGTACGCGTCGTGCATCCTGTTTCGCTTCGTTTAATGTATTTGATTGATCCAAATTTTGATATAAATACCTGTTCCATTATAGACATACATTTGCCACTATAAACTAAACATTGTATAATGTAGTAAAGAAAATTCATCAAGTGGACCCGTTTTGTCTTTATTGGGAATTTTTCTCGTACTTTACAGAATTTGCCGCGGATCGGGCGCGAACATGGATACGTCCGAATCCGAATATTTTGCTCTAACCACAGAGCCACCCTGCTGCACACTACACACAATTTGAGTTATATATTATCTAATGTATCTTGATTAGCATCTTCAGATGGAGCCTATATGGTATCTCTCCAGAACTGAAGTTCCAACTACCCACCCGAAAACTGTACTTTTAGAACTGACATAACTATATGTGGCGAAGTGGTATTAAATTGCACATTTATAGAATTAAACGTAAACTGATTGCATGGATGGTGAAAACAAATATTTTAAGTCCAATTTGCGATCTTGATATAAAGACCTGATTCTTTATTTACTTTTATTTTCCATTTTAAAATAAACGTTTTATATTGAGTAAATGGTTTCGCGCATATTGGGGACTGTACAAGTACTGTCCAAATTTTGCTACGGACAGGGCTTGGTTTAATTATATTAATAATCTTTAAGTACCACATCCCCAGGTAACGTGGTGTCTGTTCTATTATGACAGATTTTCTGTTGTTAGTTGGAATTTTAGGTTTAATATGATATCATATAGGCTCCACCTACAGGAAAAGTTAGGCGACAAACACAGGTTTTTAAACTGCTGAAAATCCGTGAATTAGGGATACCATATTTACAGTACTTATTTAACATTTATTCGGACTTTTAAAAAACACCCTTTACGTACTGTTTACAAGCCACCCTTTTACAGAACACGTATGTAGAGTACCCTAATCTAAAACAGGCAAAAATATCTAAATGTTAGAATATTAAAGTTAACAATTATAGTTTTAAATGTTAGAACATTAAAACAAAAAAATTGCTACTGTACTCACCACAAAATAAGCTGAAAAAAATTTGGATGGTTTTGGTGATGAATTAGCTCCGCAGTAGAAATGATGATGATGAAGCTGATGATATCTTCCACTGCGCAGCCAATGATTGTAATTTACGTCTCTTCAGACGGTGGTGCCTTATCCAGGGAAACCTTGTCAACTTTGTTGTTTGTAGACTAGAAAATACTACTTTTTGTTTATTTTTAATGAAATAAAAAATTTTTCTGTGGAATTAACAAAATATTTTTGGTTTTCATATATCGCGACTGTTTTCGACATTACCGGAAAATCCGCGATATATTTTCTTATTTTCTCATATAATATAATGAAAAAAATCCGCGATGTCGTGAATCCGCGACAATCGATCCCCAAAGTAGAGAGGGTTCACTGTAGCGGAAAATGGAGCGTAGTATGCGGCAGAGTGGCACAGTGGTTGCATCACTAGATTCCGCAACATGCTTGTCCAGGTTCGAACCCTGTTTCCGGAAAATTTTTGCAGTTCGTATTGATTTCCCAATTAGGAAAATACCGGACAAACAAATGTATGTACATAATGGGTCAGGTGTTTATATCAAGATCGAAATATTGGTTATAGTAATTATCACCGACCGCGCAACCAATGTTCATTTAATTACAAATTTGAAATATTTGTTTGAGATGCAATCCTTATGTATAAACATACAAGGAAACTGAAGAATACTGTTGGACATATATATATATATATATATATATATATATATATATATATATATATATATATATATATATATATATATATCCTATTTCATTTACATACCCATTTCAATTTCTAGTACTAGTATGTGAAATCTAATTAGCCATCCCGTAAATATTTGTCAAAATTATTTTTCTCTTAAGCACAAATTAATCTTTTTTAAAATATTATTTACAAATTGACGTTTCTTTCCCGCCGGTTAATCGTCCGTTTTACACTGACAATGATAAAGGAGAGACGAAATGTATTGGTACGTGCAGCTGATGGCAAATTTGTTATGTGGTGCGATTGGTTTAAATCTTAATTTCTCCTTATATCTCGTCTATGAAATCCGTTGAATTTTGTGTTACTCCCACGTTGCGCAAACAACGAGCACATCGTTCAGTGACATCGAACGGCGGGACGAGGTTCATAATATGCATCATTGTAAATTGTTATACGCGAGAATTTATTTGGCAACATTTGTTCAAATCGAGACGCACATTATAGTCGGTTTCAGTTACCCATAAGACGATAGTTACGATTTGCGGCTAGAAAACCTCTGGCTAATTAAATCAAATTTGTAATAAAAATTTATCACATTCTTTGTCTGACATGCTATTTGCCCACATCCCATTCAGCGAACGAGTTATTTTTGTTGGTGCGGCCTGTTTTGCTCGTGTTCAGATTATAACGCAAAACCTAAGCAAACTGCTGCCAATCGTCCAACAAATTAAGACAAGTTTACTTTTGTCTCTTCTTCGGGTTCTACTTCTTTGTCTTCTTCTTCGTCTTTTACTTAGGAAATAGGAATAAACGAACTGTAGACGTAGCTTAAAGATCAGAAAAAGTCCGTATACGTTGGACGACATTTTAACTACTGTCTGGCAATATATTTTATATATTGGTCTCTAACGCCTCTAATTGGCATTTGCCCAGTTAATCTATTCTGTCACAGGTGCACACTTTACATAGAAAAGTGGCTCGTTTTCGATTCCGGAAATGATAATTTGTATGTCCACCAATTTTCGAAAGCAATGAGTGAGTAGAGAAGCCTATAATGGTTTTAAATTCTTTGACGCGGAAAATTAATATATAATCTATTGTGTATTAGATATTGAACACCTAGTAGCCGAATAGTCCAAATGTAACTCGAAGAATATATCAGTCAGCATGAAAAAAGTCATGATCACATATTGCCAGTAAGCACAATACGCATGTTTACAGGTTAGTATACCATTTTTACTCTGACGTGGGCGTATCCACCTGTTCCGATTTTAAATAATTTGCTACCAGTTACGCAACACCACAAGCATAAGGGTATAACTATATCAGTTTTCCGCAGTAAATAGTATGTAGCTGTTGTAACTTTCATTGAATGGCGTAATGAATACCATCAAATGGGATAATTGATATCGACCGATGTCGGAGTGCATAGCTTTGCTTTAATAGCAGGTGTTCGGTATTGGCAGTTAATTACAATTTTGGTAAATTTAAGCTATCCTTAACAGGTATGGTGCATTTCAGATTTTGTGCTTTGACTGTTAAGTGTCATTGCGGAAGAGTTTTTAAAAAGTTGACCACTTAACTGTTTGATTACACGTTCTAATATGCGGCTAAAACGTCCAAATATCCCATATTTTTTACCAAATATGTAGTGGGTATAGGGCGCTGTATCGGCTTCTGCTGATGAGTCGTCAGTAAGCACCATACAACTGTTGGTAGTTTTTTTTTGTTATGCGACAAGTTAAATCAGTTGGGATTTGTGCTTGACTCAACTTCAAAAGCATCAGTTAAACAAATTTGATAGGCGAAAGACAACACGTATTGTGTATAATTGTATTTATTTCATACATGTTGACTGACACTTTTTGATTTGTACCGACTTCTCATGCAACTAGGCATAAAACTAGATTGTTCGACATTTTCAGAAGTACGATAATAACATTTATAAGCAATTCTATTTAACAATTTTTTCTTCAATATGTGCACGCGAATTGAAGCACTGATAAATTCAATTATTTGAACAATTATTCATAGTAGTACTATAATTCTTAGTATAAATATTATTCGAAGCAACTATATTAGTAGGAAAAGTGTTAGTTAGGTTGGTAGTGGTAGAATAATCTTTTTGTAAATCAAAAGCGATGACCAGCACTTAACGAATAAATTTGAAGTGTGTGCTCGAATTTTTAACGATCGGATTCATTTTAATTCTTCAAGTCTCAAGTGTTGCGAGATTAGCACTATTCAAGCTCTTCTTAATAAAGTCAATTACAGAATTCAAAATCGGTGAACATACATTTTTTGTGCATATTAATCTTTAGCATTCGCACCTTCACAATTATTATTGTTCATGTCCAAATATTAGAACCAGACCGTAATTCTATTATTTCTTCTAAGAATTGATATTAATTTTCGTTTGATGCATTCTCATAGCCGTTGCGGAAAACTTATTGATATTCAAGCTAATTATGGTGATGAAATATAGATCAAATTATCCATCTATGAGACAAGGCCTACATAAGTCCCTAATTTATGTCATCTAATAACAAAAACGCACACACCAAGCCTTTATTTTTTCATGTTTTAACCAAATTGGGGCATTAAGCCTTTGAGCAAGATTAAATAATAATTTATTGTGACTCAGATGTTTGAAATACGTAAATACATGCCAATTAGTGTGGTTTCACCATGTTGTACAACTAAATATATACAATGCGATTAGTGTTCATCTCGACTTTGCCATTTTCATGGAAAGATTTGTTATAACCACCCGTGCACTCATTGATTGCTTAATTGTACTATTTATGAAAGTGTAGCGAAAGCTGTAAAAAAGTTGATTTTCATGAGTGCCTAAAAATTGTGCAACCGACGTGTCCACTCACGTACAGTGTATGTGAGACTACTAGAAACGAAAGCTGCATATAACATTTTGGTTTCCATATATATGAATTGCTGTTCGATCCTTGCTAGTCAGATTTCCGTCGTACTCTGATAATAATCTCGGAATTTTGTAGTAGGTGTTGCACACCCAGTAACAAATTAGCTCAAATAAGACCAGAAGGATAATATATAGTGGGTATAGGGCGTTATATCGGCTCCTAATCATGAGTCGCCAGTAAGAACGAAAATAATGCGTACATGAAATCATACCATACATTCATGTTGATTTGAGTTTATCCTTATGGCCCAATTTGAACTAGTTTTTAACTAGGTGCGCAACATCTAATACACCATTTCATGTATACTAGTTCTCCGCACCAAACAGTATCTAAATATAAAATATCTAATTGAATGATGTAATGATTAAGGCGCGAAGTGGTAACTGATTTAGATCAAGTTCAGTGTGTATGGATTTGCTGGAGTAAGAACTGTTATAATATAGTTGTAATTCTCAATTTTTTTAAAATTTAGCATTGTGTTGGTATCGTGTATTGAATCGGCAAAAATAATGTTTTAAACAGGTACCGACTCAACAACCATAGTATTGATACTCTTTACAGGATCTGGATATGTTATATATTGTAAAGTCGCATTGTCGAAGACTTTATATGAAGTTAGCTCCACTACTGCTGGTATACATATTCGTGTATGAGATTTTACCGTCCAACTTTACCACATTCTTCATCTAAATATATATTTTATATTGGCCACAATACCGGCTTCTACTGATGGTTCGCTAATAAACTCAAAACGAATGCGCACATATTCATACTGACTTTGGTTTATCAATCTGATCATATTGGAACTAATTTGTAACTATGTGCGGAAAACCTAATACACAAGAAGCGAGATTTAATAATCGCGGAAGTTCAAAACGTGTAAATACCTGTGATTGATGGAAGCCTTACTATGTTGAGCGACTGGCTAATTGCATTGAAATTGTTGTTTAAATTAGACTCGAAAAATTGATTTAAAAAATTATAAATATTGATTTGCAAATTTAAAACATAAATCCAAAAGTTATATGTCACATCATAAAAGACGTTTCACGTACTGACTAAATCTGTTATTGTATTACGGATGACAGAATTGGCTATCTATTCAGTAGCCAACTTACTATGGAGATTGACTATTGAGGATGCTCGATTTTTGAGCGTCATTGGCGGTCCTGGCTACTACCCGCTAATTTTCTAATTAAAATGACACTGTGGCCATGGCGGTGGTGTCACCAGGGCGTGGTGGATTTCCGACCGGCAATCGGATCTCCTATAAGCCCGACGACGGCACCATGACTCGGCGTGTGTTCCCCGCCACAAAAGGGTTCAACAGCCACAGGATTACATGGACTCCTAGACAGTACCCCGTACTTCCGAATGGCGAATAAGCTCTCAACAGCCAACGGCAACCATGCAACTTTCTGCTGCCATGCAGACTGCGCTTGGATGTGCAAAGGCTAGAGGTGCGTCCTCGATCAAAAAGCCGAGTGGTGAGGGGACACCACTTGTACCAAATTCCCAAGAAACTCCATGAAATCAATGGAGCCGGCTTATCCTCCAAAAGGAGTCAGCCGCAGTAAAGTAAAGTAAAGTAAGTGGCCAAGTAGTTGAGTTGTTTTACCACTTAGAACTCTCTGAATTAGAATTCTTGTAAGCAACAGCGATCTTCGTTTACGTGCCCCAGCCTGTTATTAATCTTTTAAAGCGCAGAAAGGTTTTGCAAGTCATCAGACGTGCTTCCATTTGCTTCAATTCACATAACGCTCATATGAAAAATAAAATAAAAGACAATGTGCAAATAACACAGCACGCTGGACAGTATTCTGTTGCTCATTAACCCAGTTTTAATTGCTTCCGATAATGTGATTATAGACTTCGTCAACCAATCTATCGTCAATTTGGCATATGTTTGAACCTAGCAATCGCGAAGTACTACACTACCTTATCAACATGGATATGTTTATTTTTAAATTTTGATGGCTTTCATTTAGAAACAACAGGATTGCCACTGTTTGCAAATGAAGTCAACTTTAGCCGTAGAAATATATTTTACTTGCTTCGCAAATGATTTGTGCTTTTTTATATATTTCCATGGCCCAATCGCAGTGTGTATAGATCTTCTGCATAATTTTGTGATTATGAAGCAGTGGGTCGGTTTAGTTTGATTATTAGTTAACAAAAAAATAAAAGTCAATGCTTATGTTTTGTATTTCACTTAAGTAACCTGTTGAAATATTACCTATAGCCTTTCAACTGTTGTTCGCTAACGAACTGAAACAAGCACGCACACGCGATCGGCACACACACACACACAAATACGCGCGTGTAACATTTTATTCGTATGTTTATTGGCATAAATGTATACACAGATTATCGTATCATTCTTAACTTTCGGATTGCATATATTCTTAGTGCAACATTAACTGTAAATAAAATTGCTAAATGTTTCTTATATAATTGATCGTAGTACTGTATTCACTAGGGAAATGCTTTTGAAATGGCCAAGACTGTCAGCACAATTTTACCAAAGACAGTTTATTTAGCGGCACATTACCTTCAGCCTGGTTAAGAGTTCGGTATGCTTGATGAAATGGCACATTGAAAAAATATGTTCTTGGTAACTCTAACGTCATAATGTAGCTGGTTTCTGTCAGTTTTAATGAAACACTGCCACGGGTAGCAAAATCTTGGCCGTATTGAACAGATATCATGTCGTTTGATGAAACTGATATTGCACCATAGAATTGTGGCGTTATTTGTGATTGTGTATATTTTTGCGAATTTAAACTATGCCTTTGACTGTGCCTGCATTTTGTTCAGATATCTGACTTACTACTTTTAATCAAGGTTGCGATCTTGATATAAACACCCGACTCATTAAGTAAATACGCTTGTCAGTATGAACTAATTATTCAATAGTGTGGAAAAATCAATTCATACAGTAGACTGACTTCGTCCTTATTGGGAACTCATCACATACTATCCACAATTTGCCGCGGACAGGGCTTTAACCTGGGCACGTGTGCTTCAGAATTTGGAGCTCTAACAACTGAGCCACCCTGCCGCACACTTAACACAATTTTCCATTGCATACTAACTAATTTTTCTTGGTTGGCTTTTATGTAGAGCCTATATAGCATCCATTTAGCTCTACAGTTCCAATTAACCGTCCCCAATCTCTCATTATAGGACAGATAACACGTTAAATGGAGAAGTGGTATGGAAATGAACATTTATATAATTAACCGAACATTGGTGATAATGATTACTTTTAATTGAGGTTGCGATCTTGATATAAACAACTGGCCTGTTATGTACATACTTTGATTAGAAGTAATTGTTATCACCCCTCGCGCAACCAATGCTCGTATAATTATATAATTTTTCATTTCATTACCACTTCCCCATGTAACGTGGTATCTGTTCTACAATGACGAATTTGGGACGGTTATTTGGAACTTTAAAGCTAAATGAATGTTATATAGGCTCTACGTAAAGAAAAGGTCAATCAAGAAAAATTAGTTAGTATATAACTGAAAATTGTGTGTAATTTGTGGCAGAGTGGCTCAGAAGTGAGAGAACCGAATTCCAAAGCAGATGTGCCCAGGTTCGAGATCTGTTTGCGGTAAATACTGGCCAGTAGATGATGAGTTCCAAATAAGGACGAAACCTGACTATTGGATGAATTGTCTTTTCTACACTATACGATTCTTAATTTATACTGACCTATGTAAGTAATTAATGGGACAGGTGTTTATATCAAGACCGCAACCTTGGTTATAATAATTGTTATCATCACCCGCGCAACCAATGTTCGTTTAATTATATAAATGTTCATTTCAATACCACTTCCCCATGCAGTGTGGTGTCTGTTCAGTAATGACAGATTGCGGATGGTTAGTTGGAACTTAGCGTTTAAATAAGGACGAAACCGGTCTACTGGATGAATTGTCTTTTCCACACTATAAAATAATTAGTTTATACTGACAAATGTATGAACATAATGGGTCAGGTGTTTATATCAAGATCGCAACCTTGATTAAAAGTAATTGCTATCATCGCCTGCGCAACCAATGTTCGTTTAATTATATAACTGACTTACTTTGTCAATTAAATAATTGGGTTCTTTTTCGGTTACCTCGTAAAAAAATCCTATTTTAAGAAATTATACATCTTACGGGTTCCTGCATTTTTCTAATTGTTTGACATTTAAGTGTTAGGTAACACATTTTGAGTGACATGAACCGACGAAACCTCGTTTAGATGTCAAAAATTAAGCCAAAGCTGATACGTAATTTGACGGATAATTTAATTATGAATTATTTTGGTTCGGCCAACTTCTGTTTATTAGTAATTCACATTGGCAAGCAAGTTGTGTATTGAATTATAACTTTATTCTAACAACAAGGTTGATAAAGCTATTTTTCGCCAGATCTCAATTCGATCGGTACGTTATATAGTGAATTTCGAGAAGCCAAAAAAAGGATTAAGCATGTAAATCATAAAAAATCAATTGGACACAGCAAATGCGCTTGAAAAAGAATGCACATACAAACAAACGTACCCAACTTACCGGTTTATAGTCAATTCATTTTCAAACCTTTGTCTTGTTTAATTTGGCTGCGCACTAAATATATTGCAAATAACAGATTCTGTTGTGCGTAACTGCTTTTCGTTTCTTGTCTTGAGGAACACTAGGAAATACCACGCCTTAGTGTGGCAAATTTATTGACAATTTTCTCAACTATTTTTGAAAAGTTATCCCTTTTCTAACATGTTCTTGGATTCGCTTCTTGATTAATTTTATAGTCCAATATTGTTTATTTATATATACACCATGGCCATTCAGGGCGCTATGTAGGCCAAGGCAAAGAGAAGAGCTTTATCGCAAAAAGCTGAACACAGTATAGAAAAATAGCACTCCAAACAAAGCCAATTTCCATGTGCTTCTAAACGTATGAAACAAACAGTTAAGTTTATAGCAAGTAACAATAGTGCCTGGTTTACGGAAGTTGGAAATAACAAGGATTGGGGAATAGCTTGTCAACGACGTGCTTATTTCTTTCGCGCTTATCATTACCCCACGAATGTCATTCCGTGTGTCCGGCCCCTCTGATCCAGGCAAACAGACGATACTAACAGAATCCTTAAATTCTATTACTGGTTTCTAGGCTAAAATACAGTAAACTTATGTACATTAGTTATGCATAGAATTCTCATGGACATTTTCGTAGAATTAATGCTTCAATTAAATAGAAGTTTTTTCGCTGTCAAGAAGTATTCCTCGAAGCAATAAATGTATTTTCAATAGCATTTTAAAAGACTCAATTTTAATGCAATTGTTCTGAGAAACTGCTCATTGAGCAGGAATTGTCGTCATGTTTCATTTTGTTTTTGTTAATAATTGTAGCATGGTGTGTAGTTATGCATTTAATTTATTTCAATGACAAATCAGTTAATTATATTGCTGATTAACATAAACGACTGGCGGCCTATATAGGATTTCTGGTATATATATATATATATATATATATATATATATATATATATATATATATATATATATATATATATATTAAGTATTACAGTATACAGTAAAGTTTTGTTAAGTAAGTTAGCAGTATAAGCAGAACATCGCACAAGATGAAAAGTGCTATTTGTCATCAGGTATATTCAAACTTTTTTGTCGGACATTCTTTCACTGAGAACTCTTTTGACTTCAATTGAGACTTTAAATGCAAATTGCCGCACCCTGTCTATCATTTTAAACCTCACTCCATGCCCTCGGGCAAGTGACATGAAGGTATATTTATATAATTAAACGAACATTGGTTGCGCGGGTGGTGATAACAATTTTTATAATCAAGGTTGCGGTCTTGATATAAACACCTGACCCATTGCCTTTTCTACACTATACAATTCTTAGTTTATACTGACATATGTAAGTAATTAATGGGTCAGGTTTTTATATCATTTTTTAAATGACTAGTATATAGAATAAAAATGGTGAAAATTAATCAGTATAAAGTTAATAATAAAATGTTTTAACTCAAAACAGTAGGGAAAAATAATAGTAATATTACAATTGAACTAAAGCTAAGACAGAATTATGCATTAAAATTTTCATGGCCTACTGTCTCAGGTGATATTATCTAAAGTCGAGGTCTTGGTCTAAGTTTGATTTGTACCACTGATTCTTCGAACCCACGCTTGCTGTCATTCAATAATGCTTTATTATATATAGGGCTTAAAGATTTTTTATACAGCTGCTCCATTCATGTCGCTTCTGGATTTACTTTCAATAGATTGTCTTTTTAACCCGGTCAATCTACTGTGAGTGCATATCTAAATGCGATTACAGACTTCTCAGTCTATCTTGTGGTCATTCTCCATTTGTGCCTAGTTAGATCTGCTTTCTGTGCGTGGCCCTGTTTATATGCCTTTCAAAATTTATTCTCTACAACGTGTAATAGATACACTAAGAAAAAGCATTTCTTTAAGGGTTACTTTCGTTCAAGATGTAGTGCTGTTATATGCACATAATTGTTGGAGATTTTTTCTTGGTCTAAAAATCTAGTCAATTAAAAATAACAAATTTATCCGTTTCGTTGATAGAAATATGGTCAATATTCCGGAATATTATTTGGCATATGTTGTTGGTATAATTCAATAATGGTGTTAGATGTCAACATTTTATCTAGCGATAGTTTTGCTATGTTGATCGACGATTGGTTAAATACAAGCTCGCAATCTAGATTTAAAGGATTGTTACCAACTACCGCGCAGTTCTTGATTGTTTAATTTGACCAATTGAATATCGCTTTTGTCATTAATAAACGAGTGCTGCAGGGTGGCCCAGGGTTAGAGCAACAGTTTCCAATGCAAACGTGTCTAGATTCGAGCCCAGTCCTCGGCAAATTCTGGGCAGTACGTTAAAAGTTCCTAATAAGGACGAACCGGTCTACTGGATGAATTGCCTTTTACACACTATACAATACATAGATAATACTGACAAATGTGTGTACATAATGGGTCACCTTATTATATCAAGATCGCAACCTTGATTAAAATTAAGAAACTTCTCGGCTGTTTGCATTTATGACAGCGGAATTTGAACTCACGTACTGCACTTTATTGAAATATTACTTCCACATCTGTACCGGTGTAGTTTGATGATGGCCGGTATGTTTCAGCTTAAATTTAGTGCGTTTGTCAGTTATTGCATTGTAAAATTTACAAATGCATGGGGTTTCAATTTAGAAATCATTGATTGCGTAGTTCATGATAGCAATTATTTGGTTCATGTCTTCTCAGTTGAAACATATTTCAAACCTATATTATATTTAAAGAATCACACAAAACGTGAAATATTTTCATTACACTTAGCGACACCTTTCGTACCTTCACAATCCTCTTCAGTGTAAAACGTAAAACTGACTGATGTGAACCACACTAGAGCATATGTTTGTTTATAAATGTTTAAATATTGAACGTATTTTTTTAATAATAGTTTTCACTTAGTAAAGTGGATTTTTTGTTTTGGCTACTGTCTCCGCTTTCGGCATTTAGATCCAATTAGCCAAGCTAGTGTCTTCCTCACGTGCCCTCTGTCAGAGGGTATTTGTCTGGAAAATTGCCAAAGTGTTGGCCAGAAGACTGACGGAATTATGTGCGAGGAAATCACGCATACTTCTCCGTTTACAAACGAGGAGACCTCTGGTAATTTTACATCATCGTCACGTTCATTATCGGCAGCAAATTATCGAGCTTCTGAAACTGCTTCAAGGTGGCCGCGCCAACTTATTCCACAACAAGTTGGAGATAGGACCGACAATCAGTCTAGCAACTCCCTTCAGATTAAGCCGCAGTTAAAGGGACGTCGCAATAGTTCGTTAAAATTTCATCAATATGATGTAAAAAAGAATATGTCTAAACGTTTGAAATCAAAATTGGACACAGGCTTTACAACGGCCAACAGTGGAGATTTGACACTACGCAGAACCAGACGACAAGCAGATTGGCTTCCAGTTCGCGTGTTCCGCTATCATATTCCTCAAGTGTCTGGCAAACACAACGGTACTTGGTCGTGTCATAGTCGAGGCTCAAAGAGTCAACGTCGCGATCTGGTTGTTTCTGGTAAGCGAAATTCACTTAATTTAATAAACTACATGAATGTTTATTACAACAATCTTCGTCCTCTATTGTTTAAATGTCAAAATGCCTTAAGTTTGGTTCAAAATACGTTTTTTAACTGGGCTGCGCTTTTCTGTCCGATTCATTTTGCAACCGGTGGAGTTGACATAATGCTATTTTGTCATTGAGCCAAAAGATAATGCAAGCTATATGTGAGGTAGTTGTATTAATCTATTCGTATAACCATTTACTTTTAAAATTTTATACCATTTTGAATGATGATAGAAGATAGGAAATAATAATACATTACAACAATAAATTTGTCATCTGTTACAAATAATTTGTAATGCAATTGATGAGTTTCCGTTCCTTCATTTATTGTTTACCAACTTAATTAATATAGAGCCATTATTTTTTGTTTAAATTGCAAATTATTTTTAACTAATTTTGGTTTTCGTTGCAGCATACCGATTTCCTAAATACTGATGTTTTTCTTATCAAAAATTTAAGTTCCAAGCACACTTAATCTTTCGAAGCTGAGCCTATAATTACAAATCAGATAAACCGAACGAGATTGCCCAATTTGCTTTAAAGCTGCATGCATATGGCGTCATTTTTGGTGTTTTTGACGATGTATACCAGGGTCAAGATGGATAACAAAATATTACCAACAAAAATTAATCTACTGCAATACACTTCCTAAATAAATTTACGGAATGTTATCCCTATTGTAACGAATGCTTATGTTCTTTCTACTTTTACGGTTAAAATTTAGCCCCTAGTTTGAAATAATGTTTTCTTGGTGAATTGATTACATTGAGTATGCGTTTGTGAGACTTAGGGTTCAATGTCAGTCGAAAATCATGAAATCCTAGTCACCTTTATCTTTTCATCACATTAAGTTAAATTAATGTAATGATCTATTAAAACAGAACAAATGAGTTCCGAATCCTCTTGTATAGAAATATATTCTGTCCCAACTTATTTTTCCATCATTTAAAAGACAAAATGTTAAAGTTCATTCAAAAAAATGATAATTCGTGCAAAACTGCGTGTACCAATCCGTTTTACGCTTATTAATCAGTATGTATTTATTTATTTATAAATGTATTTGTCAATGTACGCAATACATATGTACGTCTGTTGGATGTATAGAGGCATATATTTATTTATGTATTTTATATTTCTCTATGTATATATATATATATATATATATATATATATATATATATATATGTATGTATGTATGTATGTATGTATGTATGTATGTATGTATGTATGTATGTATGTATGTATGTATGTATGTATGTATGTATGTATGTATGTATGTATGTATGTATGTATGTATGTATGTATGTATGTATGTATGTATGTATGTATGTATGTATGTATGTATGTATGTATGTATGTATGTATGTATGTATGTATGTATGTATGTATGTATGTATGTATGTATGTATGTATGTATGTATGTATGTATGTATGTATGTATGTATGTATGTATGTATGTATGTATGTATGTATGTATGTATGTATGTATGTATGTATGTATGTATGTATGTATGTATGTATGTATGTATGTATGTATGTATGTATGTATGTATGTATGTATGTATGTATGTATGTATGTATGTATGTATGTATGTATGTATGTATGTATGTATGTATGTATGTATGTATGTATGTATGTATGTATGTATGTATGTATGTATGTATGTATGTATGTATGTATGTATGTATGTATGTATGTATGTATGTATGTATGTATGTATGTATGTATGTATGTATGTATGTATGTATGTATGTATGTATGTATGTATGTATGTATGTATGTATGTATGTATGTATGTATGTATGTATGTATGTATGTATGTATGTATGTATGTATGTATGTATGTATGTATGTATGTATGTATGTATGTATGTATGTATGTATGTATGTATGTATGTATGTATGTATGTATGTATGTATGTATGTATGTATGTATGTATGTATGTATGTATGTATGTATGTATGTATGTATGTATGTATGTATGTATGTATGTATGTATGTATGTATGTATGTATGTATGTATGTATGTATGTATGTATGTATGTATGTATGTATGTATGTATGTATGTGTGTATGTATGTATGTATGTATGTATGTATGTATGTATGTATGTATGTATGTATGTATGTATGTATGTATGTATGTATGTATGTATGTATGTATGTATGTATGTATGTATGTATGTATGTATGTATGTATGTATGTATGTATGTATGTATGTATGTATGTATGTATGTATGTATGTATGTATGAATAAAAATATTTATTTACTTGTGCGTCTGTGTGTATGTATTTGTGTAGTCATGTGTATTTGTATTGGTTTAGACAATTGAAGTACTATGTTCAAACTACCCGCAAATATATGCTGATTTTGGACTGACCACATGTTGCGCTTAGGTGAACTTGTTACGCGGCTAGTCTTATCTACAGCATGCATGCGTGCACGTTAGCCATTTTCAGCTAAGATAACATTACAAATTAATGTGTGCTGGTTTTTGGATGTGATATCGTATTCAAGACATTTTGACAAGAATTGTGATTAACAAATGAAATTATTACAATCCTTATCATCGGCCGTGCAACCAATGTTGCTTTCATTGTATAATGTTTAATTCACTACTACTTCCCAACGTAGCGTTGTATCTGTTATATAATGAGAGATTGAGGGTGATTAGTTGGAACTTTATATCTAAAGCGATGCCATATAGTTTCCATTTGAAGAAAAGGCTAACCACGAAAAATTAGTAGGTATATAATTGGTAATTGTTTGTAGCGCACAGTAGGATAGCTATTTGGTTGAGATTAATTTCCATTATTAAATTATAAAATACATAGTTTATACTCAAAGAATATATATAACAGAACTGGTATTTACATTAAGATCACAAACTTGATTTAAATATCAGATAAATGTATCTGAAATCTTGGCAAAGTTCAAAGTAGATATTGGGGGCCAGAAATCTGAATACATACTCTTCGCTGGAGCGTAACTCCAACGCGTTACATTGGAATATATTTCATGGATGTAGCAACAGACAAAATGTGAGAGATGGTGAGATGCAGGAGAACAATAATATCCTTTCATTGTGTGCTGCTGTAGAAATTGTTTTTTAACATTGTGTGTTCGTGAATTAGATTTGTCTTAGCGTTTTTGTGTTTACACCAACCTGTAAAGATGACTGGTTCAATGGAGCTGGAAAGAATTATGTTTTGAATTAATCGCGCTTCTAGTTACTAATCTAGGAATTTAACTCAGAATGCTGGTCTTATGGCATTGGAAATGTGCGAAAATTGTGTGCTTAAACTCTGGCTGGCCAAATATGGGTTAATTCTGCGAGGTGGCTAATAGGATAAGCCCCGTGTCCCTCTAATTAACTTCCACTGTATATACTATGAATGTTAAGTTTATACCAATAACATATATATATATACATATATATATATATATATATATATATATAAATGCGGTGAAAAATAATTATTGAATACGGTAACAAATGTAATACGTCAATCTAATCGGATTCGTTCTCCTTAGGCATTTATTTGTTGTTTCCGAAATTGCCGCGCTATAATTTGAAAGAAATGGTATATTATTTAAGTGATTATTCGGTGTTGCGCACCTAGTATCAAATTAGTTCAAATATGACCACAAGGATAAACCAAAGAACAGAACTTATAATCCCATGTGCAGATTCGTCTCGTGCTTAATGGCGACTCATCAGTAGAATCCGGTATAACGCCCTTTACACCCAATATATCTGGGTGATAAATGTGGAAAAATAGAGCAGTACAATCTCCTATACGAAAGTGTAAACCTACGCACTAGTAAATCTAACTTCATATAAAGTCTTCTACAATGCAACTTCAAAGCCAACTCACTATATATATATATATATATATATATATATATATATATATATATATATATATATATATATATATATATATATATATATATATATATATATATATATAATGGCCTAGTGTTCCTGAAAACATTCGGCTATAATAGGCCAATAAATTAGCATGAAATCGTTTACGTTTTTATGCAAATTTTCAAAATAATACACTTGTAGTTTTAATCTCGCTTAGAAACATTTTAGTCTTATAGCTATTCTTTTACATTATTGCTGTTCTTAAAACGCCAAAAACATCTTTTGCAGTTCACTTTTGTTTCACCTTAAAACTTGACAAGTTATATTATATAATTCACCGTATTTTACTTATGCAAATTTATTTTCAAGTCTTACTTTATGCGTTGAATTTACAGCTAAGTTTACGTTTGTAGGGAATAAATTTCGCTTGAAGTTGTTTTAAATTTAGTTGAACTATAATTAATCCAAAGTTGCTACTGTTCTGCGTATATCATCTTTTTTTCATCAGATATTATAAACTTCCCTCATCATACACATTTTTTGTGCACAAAATATTCAGCAGACTTCACCTCATATCTTACAAAACACTGATTTGATATTTTTGGCTTAATTATTTAAATCAAGTTTTCGAACTTGATATAAACACCTTTCCCATTATTTACATATATTTCTCAATATAAACTAGGCATTGTATATTGTAGAAAGGGCAATTCATCGAGTAGACTATTTTCGTCCTTATTACGACCTGATCACGTACTGGCCATAATTTTCCGCAGACAGGGCTCGAAACTGCGAACTTCTGCTTCAGAGTCAGGTGCTCTAACCACACACCACAAACAATTTTCAGTTATATACTAGCTTACATGTTGATGCCGTAGTGTAAGCGCATTTAACAGAATAGTCGTGAAATTACTTTTTATAAATCTTGCATTTTGTCAGTTTTCACATAAATCTCGTAACAAAGACTTATCAAATTTGCCAAAAGAAATCATCTAAAACGTTATCAAAATGAACTATAGGCCTAAATCTACATCGCGTAGCTCTTATAAAATCTATGCTTTGATTTATGTATTAAGCTCTACGAAATAATCACTTGACTGATGACTCGTATCGCTAACTCACTTTTTTCTTTAATAAAATGTTCCTTCATCCTCTACTAGTGTTGTTGTTATTAACATTGTTCTGGAAGTTGACGACACCGATAATATACTTACGAAAAGTATGCTAGGTTGAGAAAAACGGTAGCAAAAATCCTGGCAGAAAATCTTAATCTTATGCGGATTATCCACTATAGAGTGGATATACTTTTTGTTATTATCGCTATGATCATAAAAGTCAAGTCAAAATGTAAACTTTTTTAAGATTTACGCGAATATTTTCATTAACCATTCTGTCTACATTTTAACATGTTTTAGAATAAATGTAGGTCCTAGAAATGCGCAATCTAAAATACTTTAAATCCATGGTTAAAAATCGTTACATCGAAAACAAACGGTATTCTGCGAGAAGTCACATCTCAAACTAATAGTTGACTAATGCAACAAAAAACATTCAAGAGTCATTATTGTACCGAATTTTTTATTTTGGTGTTCATTCTTTCATTTAATTCAGAAATATTGTGATAAAAGAATAATGTGCGGTAATCAGCAGTGAATGGTATTCTTCTGCTTATGGGAAACTTGCTTTAAAACTTGTAGGAATAGATATTTTCTTCTAGTTGTTTACTTATATAAAAGAAATGCTTTTGGAACTTCAGCAAATTGACTGTTACACTGGATCAGCAACGATACAATTCTATGCACACAGAACTGAAATTATGGTATATATATATATATATATATATATATATATATATATATATATATATATATATATGTATATATATATATATATATATATATATTTGTGTGTGTGTGTGTGTGTGTGAAATTTATAATAAGTGATTACTAAAGCATATGTTTTAACAAATTCTAGCCAGTAAATCAATGCTTGTTATTAATTTAAACCAAAATTGCTTTTGTTCCACTTTTCAAAACATATGTATAATGTTATCAATATTATCCTTACTATCATTAACATTATATAATTGGGTAATCTTTCCAATACTATACGTTATAGTTGGTTATATTTATTTCTTATTGTTGCATTTTTTGTGTTGGTTGTTGGTGATCCAAGAGCCTGAAAGAATCATCCGTTATGACAAGGATATATTATCTATCGGAACTGGCACTCTAAATTTATTTTATATCTTGTTATCGGAAACGTATTATGCTTTATATTTTAATCCTCCATTTGATCCTTAATACATCCGGTTTGGCTATGCGTAACTGTTTGTAAGTAGAAAGCGAACTCATTTTTGTTGTGAACAGTTAAATCACTAATTCATTTTATTTGCTTCCAACTCTAGATATCAGAATATTTGATAATTAAGAAGAATGAAAAATGATGCCACATATGCCATTAGAAAAATGAATATAATAATTTGTAGTGGTTGTTTCATTGGGTTTATAATCTGCTCCTATTTGATTCAGCGAAAAATTAAGAACTGAGTTATAAATTCAAACACATCGCTTTATTTACATTTTTCTCAAGTTGTGCTTCGAGATGTTTGCATCCGCTGTCTAAATGATTTTTCCAGATAATTCGACCTCCGGATATAGAGGTCTTTTTCAATGGAAATTTAAAATTGTTTGTATGTTGTGCTTTCCATTGAAAAGACCTCCATATCGGGAGGTCGAAATATCTGGAAAAATCAGGTAGACAGCGGATGCCAACATCTTGGAGCGCAACTCGAGAAAAAGATAAATAGTCTATTCCCCGTCGTGCAAAATGTTTCATTTAAACCTCTCTTTATGGTTTATTAACGGAATTTTTTGACAGGCTTTAAAATAGTGGGTGTCTTCGGTCGAATGTAGCCTTCGTTTACTTAAGCTTCTTCTCTCTTTATTCGTTCTTATATCATACTTACATCAATCCAAAGCCAAAAACTTCTAGCAAGATAATTGATGAAAAATAAACCAATTTTTATATTATCATTAATGGACTTTCTAGTCATTAACTAATTGTTGCAAAGTTAGCAATGATTACAATTTTCGATGCTATAAGCAGCTCAGGTGTTGCTGGCGTTCTTGTTGATGAAATTTCAGAAAATTATTTGAACAAACGAAATATTTAAATTATTGTTTGCATTAACAGACTAATTGGTAGAAGACTGCAGCTAGCTAATTGTATCAGCCGGTTTTAGCATGGGTATGCAATATTTGTGCAACAGGCACATCCTTAAATAAAAAAGTGCCTACTTTTCAGCCAAGAAACATAACTACTAAACCAGATAGGACAAGTTGAACAGATGCTAGAAGAGTGTGATACTTACAAGATTTTAAAATGATGATAATGAATTTATTTATGGCTATTTTGTTGTTAACATTGAAGGTTCATTTTCCCTATTCGACTATAAATATATACATATATATATCTGTGTGCATGTGTAAAGGAAGAGAAATAATATTCGTCTGCGAAGTTTGGTTGGTTATACATGTATTGGAATAAACCTAGGGGAATAATTGATGGTAAATTTATTAGCAATATATAGGTCAATTTATTTAGAAGGTTTTATTGGCCAAAATTAACCATAATTTTATTTATATTAATTGCAGATATCTTCATAAATTATTGCATAAATGCGAGATAATTATCCAGCGTTAAGAATTCATAAATTCGTTAGCCATGTGTGTGGTTTGCGTATTGAAATGTGACTTTTTTAATTCGGTGCGGTATGCTTATGTGTGTCGGGGGATCTAATTGAATTACTTATTTTTGTATTCGATTGAAGTAATTTACAAAATAATGAACTTGAGTCAATTTTAATATCCGAAATCAATTGACTTTTTGCCTAAAATCAATTCAAATCCGGTTATTCAAATTGTTATATTTTACCTGGGTTATACCTATTTATACATTGATCAATTTTGCAGCTGCTTTTCTGGAATCCATACCATTTATTACCGCAAACGTACTTGGAAAATAATCAATCAATTATTAAACAATACTTGAATGCGCGGGTGGTGGTAACAATTCTTTAAATCAAGTTCGCGAGCTTGAAGTAAAAACCAATCCCATTGTATTTTACCAGTCTTCGAACAACATAACAAAACTACCGTCAGACGCAACGCACTGATGCGTTTCGACCTTCCATGATCATCATCAGAGTACGTCGGCAAACTGACTAGTGAGGATCAAACCGCATTTATATATATGGAAAGCAAAATTAGATATGCGCTCTCACCTCTTACATACATTGTACGTGACTGGAACTAGTCATTATTAATCAGGATATAAATAGCAATACGTGGCAAAGCATTATTAAATTTGAAAAAAATGTTATTTTAGATAAGTAATCAGGAGTAAAACTGGATTGATACATTTAATTAAGCATGAATGAACAGTCGCGATAAAAGAGAAACTATTTTGAATTGTCATAGTAATACGAAGTGATTGCTCAGCAATTCCATTAACAGACATACACGTGAAGCATACAAAATACATTCTTGAACAATAGTTTTGCGTTTTTGGCTGAAATTTCTGTTGATGCCGTGGAGTTTATAGTCATATTTTTAAACTTCGAAACGATATTCTTGTTACAATATTTCGGTTCATTTCAGCCTCGCCACGTTTAAATAATTATTTAAAGATAGTACAGTCACTGCAATGTAGATACCCACTAGATTAACTTTGTATTTATATTGTGCGGGTTTGTCTGTTTAATTTTTTGAGATCCTATTGAAGTTGTACTATAAACAACCATCTCAAACTAACATTCAGGCATAAACTTGCACCTGGTTTAAATCGATTAGTGGGAAAGATAAATCTAAATAAGAAGAGGGAGTAGAAACGTCATCTGATTGATAACACTGAACACAGTCTCAATCAGAATGATAAACTTACGAATGTCTATTAGCATTCGTTAATTATGGCAAAAGTAAGGTTAAGAAAAACAATTTTATATTCCATATAAACAGGACAACACAAACTTACATAATAAGCTAGATTGATTGTTATGTACACCTTTAGAACATTCCTTCTAACAATATTCATGTTGTGAAACTGTATGTCCGCTGATGATTATGATGATACATATTTTGAAAATTTCGTGATGCCACAAGTCTATCTTGCACATACATTGGTCAGTATAAACTATGCCTTGTGTAATGTAGAAAAGGTAATTCATCAAGTAGGTCTGTTTCGTCCTAATTGAGAACTCTTCACTTACTGTCCAAAATTTGTCGCAGACAAGTCTCAACCTTGTGTACCTAAGTTTCTGGATTTTTTGCTCCAGCAAATATATTTTTATGGTTCTTGTTTTCAAGACTATTACAAATATTTAAGTCAATCCTAGTTTAATCATGTCATAGATAATAAATATAATTCAAATTTAACCGGAATAAAAGTAAACCTTCTATGGCATCAAAAGAATATGTCGTTATTAAAAAAGTGACATTTTGATGAAAGTTGTTTTATGAGAAAGATGCAATATACATTATGGTATTGAAAAGTAGACTTAGCTATAATATGGTGGATAACAACAAATCAACGGTTGAATGTGGATACCCCAAAATAGCACTGATTAATCCAAAATCATGACTGTAGACACCTTTAGTGTCCCATTCTCAGAAGGAAAATATGCTCTGGTTAGAGTCTCGCCTGCAGCAAACTGGACAATACGTGAAGATTTTCCAATAAAGTCGAAATCGATCTGCTGGATGAATTTCCTTTACTACATTATACAATGCTTAGTTTATACTTACAAATGTTTGTTTATAATGGCACAAGTGTATATATTAAGGTCGAAGCCTCGATTTATATAAAAATAATTATAGTCGAACGTCGTTTATTAATATTATATATATATATATATATATATATATATGTATATAGCAAAAAAGCTGAGATGTGATTTTGAGTTTTGTTGAAATTAATCAAACTGGGGATTCACTTGGAAAAAATTCTTGTAATCGTTTGATTTAAAACATAATATTGCATAGTTTGTATGTTTCTGTTTATTTTATATAACAATATATTTTTTTGTTTTGTGTTGCGCACCTAGTAACAAGTTAGTTTAAACTAACATTACAAACATTCACAACGGGATATACAATAGAATTATATTTATATTTATCTAAAAAATGAGATTGAAAAGATGGAATTAAAGCGCCACCTTGTCATTTTAAATTTACGTTTCAAATTCATGCCGGGTTTTAAGTTTTTCAAGTTAGATACTGTTTATTGCGGAGAACTAATAAATATGTAATCGTGTATAATGGTTTTCGCACCTAGTAAAAAATTAGTTCAAATATGACCAGAAGGATAAACCACAGTGAATGTGAATGAAAGGTATACTCATATGTGCAAATTCGTTTCGTTACGACTAGCGACTCATTCCTAGGTGCCGGTATTACTCATTATACTCACTATATATCTGAGTGATGAATATGGGACATTATCCAAATTATATGTTCCAAATTATATCTTCAAATAGATTAATGCATACATGAATGTGTTTCTTCACATTAATGGAGTTCTGTATATTTTTAAAGCTAATTGTCCAATATTATTTTTCATGTGACGCTATTCATTACTATATATTAGTTATAAATTGAATAATAAAGGTGAAATTATTCTATTATTAAGAAATTATTACCATTTAAGATTTCCTTAAAGTGGATTTCAGTTCATTACATATTCATTTTCCAGTATTGTATGATATGATGGAAATTATTGAATTTAGAAATAAGTTATTCAGCATGTACTCGGGTTTTACCGACAAAAAATATATCAACATAATCGTTCTATAGTTTTTTTAATGTATCATTGTTAGAAGCTCTTGATATTTGTTCTGACGTTTGATGTTCTCTTTTCCGGACACATTTTCAGAGGTTTCACAGTCACTCTAAATCAATCACACAAAACACACACAAAATGACTGCAATTAATTCTTTTATTTAGGCACATATATCTTGTATTATTAATTTACTTTATATTCGTCAATACTTGCGTCAAAACATCACTTCCCTCAATAGTTTAAACATCTTTCATTCCAACATGCACATGAAAATATCGGTCATGATCGGAGCCAAAACCAAACCCTTCGCTAGACCAGCTATTTATCAGTGTAGGTGGCTATTGAAAATGAATTATTATTTGAAAGACATAAGTACTGCAATTTTGGCAACAGTATCCTGTTGCCGTTTCATACCAAAGAAATAATCATCCAACGCCCTGATTCAAATTGCCTGTCTTTCAAAATTGTCGAAGAAAATTTCGAGTAGTAATCGTATAAATGGCTTCTTTTCGGCTTTATAAGGTTAGCCAACCATTTTGCTAATTTATTTTTTAGCGTGGTTGTAATTGAAACATTTGTACTCAACGGAACACCAGATATGTGTGTCATCGACAAAGTATGCAATCTAGGCGTCTGTGCTACGTTTTGCTTTAGTTGATTGTATTAGATCAGTTTGATCTTTCAATCCTGTAGTACGTTTAACTACCTTATAGAAATAAGCCCATTCGGCTTTTCCGTTGCATTATCCATGGTGTCGATTCCAAATTGCGTACCAGAAATCAAGCATTTTACCTTAGAAACATACTCTTCGCAACTATGGCGACAAAGTCAAACCATTTGTCTTGTGGAAGAATAATAGGTTGTGGATCTATAGCCAATTCCCTTAATTTTTCACGTGTGTTCTACCCAAAAAATATTTCGTTGAACGTGATTAATTTCAAAATTAGTGGCAAATATCAACGAGTTTTACGTTAAACCATCGTTCGCTGTCATCATTATGCGATTTATAGTCAGATAACTGATTGAGAAATTATTAGATCACCGCTTGCATTACTATATGACTTTCTTTGCCTGGTAATCTTTTTAGCCCTATAGTTCCAATGAGAATTCCGAAATGCATGATATAGCCAAATTATAACCTCACCCACTGAAGTCTTTAAGAAATTATCTATCTGAAAACATACTGAATGATTCTTCCGAATTTATTAAAATGTTAGCCAAAATGAACTTAAAATATATTTTTATGTGTTCTCGTGATGGTGTGCTATTATATATTAATGAACTGTCAACGGAAATCATTAAGTTTGTGTGTCAATATATCCAGATATTTGCCATATTTGAAACTATACGAAGCACAATTGTTCAGATATTGAACTAATTTTAATTGCCAACTAAGTGGATAAATAGATGATCTAGTTAAATGAACATTGGTTGCACGGGTGGTGATAACATTTACTGTAATCAATGTTGCGAACTTGAGATAAGCACCTTACCAATTAATTACTTACATATGTCAGTATAAAATAAGAATTGTATAGTGTAGAAAAGACAATTCATCCAGTAGATCGATTTCGGCCTTATTGAGAAATCGTCATGTACTGGCCAGAATTTGCCGCGGACAGGGCTCGAACATGGGCACGTCTGCTTAGTAATCTGGTGCTCTAATCACTGAGCCACCCTGCTGCACACCACACACAATTTTCAGTCATATACTAACTAATGTAACTCAGTTGGTTTTTTTCCCTTCTTAGGTGGAGCTCATATGGCATCCATGTGGTTAGAGCACCAGATTCCGAAGCTGACGTGCCCAGGTTCGAGCCCTGTCCGCGGCAAATTCTGGCCAGTACATGATGAGTTCCCAATAAGGACGAACCCGGTTTACTGAATGAATTGCCTTTTCTACACTATACAATTCTTAGTTTATACTGACATATGTAAGTAATTAATAGGTCAGGTGTTTATATCAAGACTGCAACCTTGATTATAATAATTGTTATCACCACCCGCGCAACCAATGTTCGTTTCATTATATAAATGTTCATTTGAATAACACTTCCCCATGTAATGTGGTGTCTGTTCAGTAATGACAGATTGGGCATGGTTAGTTGGAACTTTGGGTCTTAATGGATGCCATATGAGCTCCACCTAAAGGAAAAATTGACTAACCAAGTTACATTAGTTAGTATATAACTGAAAATTGTGTGCAGTGTAGTGCGTGGCAGGATGGCTCAGTGGTTAGAGCACCAGATTCCGAAGCAGACGTGCCCAGGTTCGAGTCCTGTCTGCGGCAAATTCTGGACACTACATGATGAGTTCCCAATAAGGACGAAACCGGTCTATTGAATGAATTGTCTTTTCTGCAATACACAATTCTTAGATTATACTGACATTTGTAAGTACTTAATGGGTAAGGTGTGTATATCAAGTTCGCAACCTTGAATATAATAGATGATCTAGTTATGGGATCGGCATTGGCTGGGATCTTTGCCGATGTGTTTATGAGTATTTTTGAACAAAAGAAGTCTGAACGTATGAGTGACGTGAAACCACACGACCAATATATTGACTATATACTTGTGGTCTGTAAAAGCCACGTTCATGCTGATGAACTGCTCAAAACATTGTGCATATGGAGGATTGGTTCTCAAATTACATTTCAGTTTGGTGACTATTATTCTCTGTTAAATCATATAGCAGTATTACTGCTGTTTTCTCTTCTTTCAATATAAGTTTGTCTATGACGTGTGTCGGGTGACTGTCCAGGTTGCTTCGTTTGAATGTCCGTTCCATGCAAAGATTTCTCTACATGCTAGAATATCTCCTAATGATGTAGCCCAGCTGATTTTGTTTAATGTATTTTGGACGAATGACATAATTACGCAGAATTAGAGTGTCTTACTGGGGTGAGATTTATTAAGTTAACAAGTATTGCAACGATTGTAGTGCTCCGAAATCTTAAATGTCAAGATTTCCATTACTTTTTATCCAATCCGATAATTGTTATGCTTGCTTAAGTACAGAAGTTTCTTCCCAAATTGTGTTTACTTTTAAGCAGACAATCAATAATTCAGTTGCATCCCGGCTAACGGTTTATAGTTTTAGAAAACATAATTTGAAAGTTAATTTAGGCAGCAGTGCAAAGTTTGTGGCTATTATATTAAGAAAACATAAAAATACCAATTTAGGCACTAAATTAAAATAGGTGTTTCCCGTTGCCTTCAATGAACTTACGGACGCCTTTTATTACTTGTGTACTTTCTTTGTTAGCAGTTAACAAATAGACCATTGACCGAAATGGCGTAGGCAATTAATGTTAAACCCGCTGGAATATGGTTTATATTCATGCAAATAATCGTCGGTACACGAGCTAGATGCTAATAAATGATCCATTATGGTTCACCTTCGCTCCAAATTTTCAAATTTGTTAAATCAGCCAAGTCGTACACAAACACGATAGCTAGTGCAAAAAAATAAAGTTAAACTATCATGTTTTATAGCGAGGGTGTTGCTTTGAATTAAACGAATGAGTTTTGATGAACATATATCCAGTTTTTTAATCAATTGTACGAAATCGGCGCTATAATAGGTATACATGATTGGCAGTGAGGAACAAACGTGCACGCATTTGAAATGCAAAAATATATTATTCCGTTTCGGACCACTGGTCTCCGAGACTGAAAATGTTATCGTTTTAATGAAGTGTTTATATCTTATTTACCATCAATTTCTCGCTATCTTTGACGATGGAGAGATATCTGCTGTTATAGCCGATTTCAGCATATTTGAATTAATTTTCTTGCAATTTGGTGCTAATTGCGCCAAATTGACCTATCAGCAAGTCATAGATTACATCTTTCGCGATCATACAGATTACTGCATGATGTAACTTAAGGGCATACAGAATTTTATTCTGGATATATATATATATATATATATATATATATATATATATATATATATATGTATACTGCATGATAGACGTCTCAACGAAATCCTTTCCCTTAACAGAGCATGGGCTCTAAATGAACTGTGATTGCAATGATCTCATTTGATTACTTAGGGAATCTTATTTCACTGCAAACTATGCAGCATTTAAGTCTAAATTATAATTCGATTAAAAACTTGCCGCGGTCTGGTATCGGAAAAATTGTACGTCTTTGGAGTTCTCAGTTATTAAAATAAGTAAATTTTTATCTGTCTAAGCAATTCTGTTCCTCATGCAGGCAATTAAATAGCAGATAACTCGCCAGCTACTCCGCCATTTCTGAGTCGATGAGCGACGGAAAATTATCTCGACAGGTCATTCGTTAGCAAATACCCCTATGCTAACACACTCGTGTTCAGACTGCCTTTTGTGCTTGCCATTGTTACCTTGGAAAATGGGATTGGCGTCACATTGCAACAGGAGTTCTATTTATTTCGTAAACCTAGAGTCGTTAACATACGTACTCCTCAATCATAGGAAACAAGTTAGGGCATATTTGTTCGGGGTTTTCTAATCCGAGATTCAGGGCCTTAATTTATCATTTTTATAGGTAGCAGCAGGATTGTTATTTTCCTATATCTTGCCCTTTTATTGAATTTATTTGAAGACTACTTAGACATATACAGAGTACACTGTTAGATTAGAGCAGTAGGGTTCTCTTTTAAGTCCGTAAGGAAAACGTACGCAGCTAGACCCTGTAAATGAAAGTGTGTGTTTAATATGAAATGATTTTCCTAAACATTCATAAGACGGGTAACGCGAAATTCGTTCGTGTCTTCGACTAATCAAAAAAAAAATTCCATGGACTCTGTTCGAAAATAATGGTGTGCCAACAAAAGTGGTGTATAACATTCGGATCAGGCACTACATCTAAGATCTACTTTATATTTGGTCAAATAATATAGAACTAAAGGGTGGTACAATCACATATAAAAGACAATATTCTACATAATATAAATGAATATAGTGGCGGGACAAGTAAACATTTTTTAATTGAATGAAACATTTATTTCCAAATATGAAATTTAAAAGAAACTTTAGATATGTGGCATTAGCTCTTTTGCTTCATTTTTTTAACAGGTTTACTGGAGAAAAAGTGTAAGAAAGATTTTTTTATAAAAGAACAAATGGTCCATTTATAATATTAGTCAAAGCTAGAGTTCACTCAAAACGTCAGATAGAGCACAGAAAGTGCCGGGGTGTGATTTAATTTAATTTCAGACTTTTCAAAAAGAAAAGTGACAAATGATGAAGGTTTTCTTTGTTCTTGAATAGGCACGTAATTTTAAGCTTCTTCACGAATGAAAGGAAGGAATGCTTATTTGTGCAACACTGTTTTCAAAAACGCCGGATTACTGTACCTTTGAAAATGTACATCTCAAATAAAATGTGTAATCACAAATAACGGTAATGCGTGTAGGATAACTATTTTTCAAATAAGTTATATAATTAAACGAACATAAGTTGCGCGGGCGTTGATAACATTTACTATAATCAAGGTTGTGAACTTGATATAAATACCTGACTCATTAAGTATATACATTTGCCAGTATAAAATAAGGATTTTATAGTATAAAAAAGCTAATTTATCTAGTAAACCGGTTTCATCCTAATTGGTGCCTCATCACGTATTGTCCAGTATTTGCCGCTGTCAGAGCGCGCAATATCTAGTTTATACTGACAAATAAATGTACTTATTGTGTCAGGTATTTATATCAAGTTCGAAACCTTCATTATAGTAATTGATAGAGTTATTTCAACATATGAATTAAAGAACCCTTATACATGCAAAAGTAGCGCTTTCACTTAATCTTTTCAAACGATTTGCTGAAGATATAAAACAATAATTAATTTTGTTTAAATAAAAATAATGGCTCACATAGGAAGTTCGCAAAACGACGGAGTTCAATGAAAACATCAAATAATCATATATATATATATATATATATATATATATATATATATATATATATATATATATATATATTCGGAATTGATTTATTTTAACGCGAACATTCGAACAAAGGAAAATGACAAGTGATGAAGCATTTTCGTTTCTAACTTAGGTATGACTTTATCAGCTTCTTTACAAAAAAATGAGATATGCTAACTTCTCCAAAACTGTTCGTAATAAACGCTGGATTTCATTATAGGGTTGATACATAAAGTTTAGTAAAAGCAACCATTTACAGTGTTCCTTTGTTAAGAAGTTAAGAATTACAACCTAAATTTATGCCAGAGAAAATCTTCAATGTTTGTCACTTTCCTTTGTTGAAACGTCTGACGTAAAATTAGATAATTTCCGAGCTCATCTGTGCAATCTATCTGACGTTATGAATGAACTCCGTCTTTTGGCGAACTTTTTATGAGGAACATTTTTTATATTTAAACATCTTTGATTCTTCTGTAAATCATATTTTAATTTTTTATAAACACATATCCTACTTTATTTTACCAGTCGCACAAAAAAAGAAAACATTTTGATTTAAAGTATTGCTATCTCTAACCGCGCAATCAATGATGTTTTAATTATATGATTAATTTGATTTACTTCGTCGGTAAATCATATGAGAAGATTATGCGAATGCGCTACTAATATATGTATAATGCTAGAAAAAATTATGCGAAATAAATATATATATATATATATATATATATATATATATATATAT
This sequence comes from Eudiplozoon nipponicum, assembly GCA_029291075.1. Taxonomy (NCBI): domain Eukaryota; kingdom Metazoa; phylum Platyhelminthes; class Monogenea; order Mazocraeidea; family Diplozoidae; genus Eudiplozoon; species Eudiplozoon nipponicum. The sequence goes on along the minus strand of JAQBSW010000817.1, from coordinate 107,480 downwards.
ATATTTCAAAATATGTATTTTCGTCGGTGGAACAAAATCACCACTGGTAGGAAGGGAACAAATATGTAATGTACCGATTGATTAGTTACCAAGTTGTTATGGTAATAGCGAGATGATTAAATTAAGATTCATCGCTAGGATATTGCAATTGCCAAATTACTTAGATTAAAAAGGCGAAATACGCCACAGAAGTTGGATCACAACTGCTAACGATAATATTTATTTTGAGGCAGTAAACTGTGAAACTCACCTCTTGGTTATTTCAAATATTATCTTCCTGGAACTTTACGGAGTTTGCCATGTGTGCAAGATCTTATGCCTTTTCGAAGATGAAGTTAAAACAAAACTTGCGAAATTTTATATTCACAACATGTGAAGTCTCCTGCATATGTGCTTCTCGCATATGAGGTGTCAAACTTGATCGACATAAAGTCAGAATCATCTTATATAATATGTAATCCGACCATGATTTAACCACATTAATGATAATTACACATTCTATATCACTGAAGTCAAACATACTGCACAAGATCGACATCAGTTATCTTATTTTCTTAATAACCAAGGATGCTAATTTTAAACAAATAAAAGTTAAATATTTGTGGTTGTGGAGACCCGACATATATGCAGATACGTTGAGACACCCGCTGTTTCGTTCTACGATTTTATCTAGATCATTCTCTGTTGATCAACTCTGCTCTGACGAGAACGTCTTGAGCGTTAGTAGCTTCAAAGTTCGCTACAACAGCATCCTCTCTCACTCTCTATCTTACATAAGAGGCCTTAGAACTTTGCTTAATCACTAGAGGTTCACGGTTCAGAGCTATGGGTTTGTCGAAGATAGTGATGTTACGTTCAGCATCATACTTCTCAATCAGATAATGCCCAGCCTTAATATTATGCGTACCATCGTCTCTAACTTGCTCTCCAAGACGTGGTCTTCGGCGCGATGGGCTGTACGCATAAGTTACGTTCGTGTGCTTTCTGTTGGTTGGCGTGCACCACCAGAGTTAGCCTTTTCAGATAAAAATATGTATAGTGCACTTGGAAACAATTTGGCACATTAAGGAGTAGATGAATAGACCAGATTCAGCATGAAAAAATGTGTCATAACGTTCATGCTTGTGTTCCGTACCTATGTGAATCTCGTTAGTAGGAGCTGATGCTATGACAGAAGCCCTCCATAAATTTGGTCGAGTAATGTGGGTTTAGGGGGTTTGCGCCGGCCGCTACTGATTAGAAGGCAGTGAATGCGCGATGTTTGTGCATATGAGATTTTACCTTCTGATAATTTGTGTCAGACATGTTCTATTTGCTCCATATGAAATCATTTGGAAATAGGCACGCTGGGCCACAAACTTAAATGCATATACTTTCATTCAGTGCAGAAAAGCATATTTAAATTACAAAGAAATTTAGGAAATAAGAATAATCTTTGCTTGGAATATGACTGGAAACAATTGATGTTTGCTGCATTTCAAATTGAATACTAGTATTCTTGTTTAAGAACCATACTGCATATAACATGCTTCAATATTTCATCCTATTTTTATGGCGGTATATACAACTGAGTGTATTCACACATACGTATATTTATATATATATATATATATATATATATATATATATATATATATATATATATACATAATGATGAACCCATTCGCATAGAAAATTTTGCTTAGATACCGGCGTACCTTAGATTTGTGAGCTATGGTATCACGTACCTACTGGTACTATGTGGACAACTGCTTTATATATGAAGTCTGGAAATCAGATTCGTGGTTTATTTCACACTTCATGCTAATTACATTGTAATGGAATGATAGAAAGAGTGCCAAACGCAGATAACAGGCTTCGTTATGGGGCAACGAAGTATTAACCCTTAAATTATGGTGTTGATGATACAAATTGATTGGCTGATTGAAAATTGCACAGATATGCAATGGGATTGGTGTTTACTTCAAGCTGGCAAACTTGATTTGAAGAACTGCTACCAGCACCCGCGAAATCATTGATTGTTTAAATGATCAGATACCTGAAAATGACGGAACCAGAGTCTAGCATGTTGATTTTCTCTGCCATTTATGCAATTTCACGTCTATACGAAAAATATAGATGTTATAAAAATTATATTTTTAAACATATAAGTAAATATATTTGAACTAACTATTTGAGCTATTTTTGAGCTAACATTGGTGATATAAATATTAAATTTATTTAAAAATGAAATCGGCTATACGTTTCAAGCCATGATTGATTTCAATAAATTTTAAAGCTATTAACGAAAAATTTTGGGCTCTATTTTTTAAATAAAATTCCGCGGTTTAAAACCCACACTCAATTGTGATATTCGTAGATACATTTTTCTATTCGCTGAAAGCGATGCTGCTGTTCTGTTTATCAGCAGTACTGTTAATTTGGTTTTCTATTAACTAAATGCGATTGTTTGGTGATTGCATAAGTCGCGTTATTTCTGAACAGTTAATTTACCTTTCATGACATTTGCGCGTCAGAGATGGAAGCCTTTCTATCATTATATAATCTGGTTTCCGGACCTGACATTTACTCCAATTTTTCACGTTATTTCGCTGATATTTTATAATCTACAAGAAAAGCGAGCCGATCTTGTAAATAAGTGTTTCCCTTTGCCTTGTAATATCGATTTGTGAAGTGACGGGTTGTTTGTGTGCAGACATACACCGTTTCGTGTGCGCATGAATTATAATGCAGTTTATGGAAAAAAATAATTTGATAAAATTCAGCAATTCTTCTTCATCTCAATTAATTCAACGACTTGAAGTCCATTTCGATTAAACGATAGATTGGATAACTATATTTCACAAAACTAATCCAGTTGACATACCTTTTTATAGAAGTACTGCTAAAAGGTAAATGCAGCTGTTAGGAATAGTCTTGGGACGGCCCTTCTGTTTGAACATAAACAGGTGTTATCGTTATATCATAACCATCTTTCACAACTTGAAATCTATATAAGTAGCTCAGTGCTGTTTTATTATTTAAATATCATGAATTTACATTTTAAATAATTTGGAATTATTTCTAACCGCCGATGTTAGCCTATGTTTAATATAGTTGTGATTTCATTTTATTAACCATGATCCAGTAGCTGTATTAAAGTTAAGTAAATTTAGAGACTAAAACTTTTAAGTAAGAACAGCACAACACTAGTAAGTTATGCATATTTTCAAATACTTTTGTAGCAAAGCCATTTCCTTTCGCCAAATCTCAATTCGACAGCATTATCTGTACTTTATTTAGTTAAATTGGAACGAAAAGAATATGAGACGCATTACACACGAGTGTGAAATTATTATAAAGCAATGTCAACCATATTGTTTTATTAACGAATGTGTACTTTATCCAAGGTTACCTAGCTAAAGTTTTGTAAATGGGGATCCTGCAATAGGTACTAGATTAAATTATTGCATTTAATAACTCATACACAGGGAATGCACAAACCCGTGTATATATATATATATATATATATATATATATATATATATATGTGTGTGTGTGTGTGTGTGTGTGTGTATACTAAATATTGCATAATTTTTAAAGAAAAATTCATTATGACAGTTTAGAGGTGATTAGTTGGAACTTGAGGTACTTAGAGAATTAGAATATGTTCAGCCTGAAGGAAATGTTTTCCAGAAAATATAAGTTAGTTTTTGGCTTAAAATTGTGTGTAGTATACTGAATGAATGGGGCAGTGGACAGTATTAATGACTCCAATGCAAATGTGCGCAATTTCGTATCCCGTTCGCGCCAAATACTGGACATAATTTGAAGTACAAAACTGGTCTAGTGGATGAATTACATATGCAACCTGATGCAATATTGAGTTCATACTGACAGATGTATATGTAAAAAGATTGATGATTATATCAAGCTTGCAAACTTAATTTAAATAAATGTTTATATATATATATATATATATATATATATATATATATATATATATATATATATACATATGAATATGGTTGAGCTCATCAAATTTACCGCTATTCAATTCAGACTAGTTTGTTAGGTTATTTAATGTAGTTAAAAGACTTCTAAATTAAAGGGTTAATGATTACTGATTTAGAATACCATACAAGTTATACAGTGGACCATCGAGTTAGAATGAGATTGACCGTGTGAGAGAATGCGCACGGTAACGGCGAAGATGAGATCTAACTAAAGACTTAAGTATTTAATAACATACCGTCTAGATTAAGGAGAACAATATAGAAAGCACAAAATAACAAAAAATGCCTTGATTGTATTGACACAAATTATATAAAAAAGAAATTAAACTATGTTGACAATAGTCGTATCTTTCGTTTTGTATAAACCATTAAGTTAAGCGATCTTTGATTTATTCAAATCAAGCTTGTAGTCTTACTATAGGCACCAGAGATCTATTATTCTTCCCGTCGAAATACATCAAAAATAATGTCAGCCGGACTTACTTATCATGGAAGATAAATTGAACACCAGAGCGTGTAACTGTGGATAGCTCTTTTTTGAAATTTGATATCGGAGTGCCAGCTTCATATTTTTCATTGTCGCGTTTTGCGTACGTGGTTTCTAGCTTTGCACAAACAGTTTCACAAAGATCCGATTGATCACAATAGCAGATTTAAGCAAATGTAGTCTACATTTGAGTCTCGTGCTGTTTTTAGTTCCCTGAGGAAGCTGCTGGAAATTTGCCATCGAAACGTCGCCAGTAAACAAAGATGTGATAGAACCGCATTTCCATTGGACAATTACAAACAAAAAGGAAATGGAAATTGTGATCAATCGGATCTTTGTGAAACTGTTTGCGCAAAGCTAGAAACTGCGCCTACACAAAACGCGACATTGGCAAATGTGGATAGGTCTGTCTTACTGTGTGACTAGATAAACAAAATTGGATTGGTGGTTGCAAAAAACCCTAACTAATAATGTTTAAACAATATATAAATAGATCAGTTTGAACGACCTAACTCAAATTGCTTACATATATGTTTAATTTTTGTTTTGTTGTTTGAGTGAGTCTGCTATATGAGGCAATAACGATGGGTCCAGTAAATGACAAACTAATCTTAGTCTGTATAGGGCTTATTGATTTCTGTGCACGTCCAAATTCATATAATGGCAGCCAAGCGAATTCAACATGTACTGGATGCATGTTATAACAGAAACTGATCGTGTGCCAAAGGTTATGAGAAGTTCTTAAATTGGATTTGCGAGCTTAAAATGAATATCAAACACATTATGTATGGATAGTTTCAAAACAGAAAATTACTGTCAGTCGCAAGTACTGACGAGTTTCGACCTTCCAACGATTATAATCAGAGCACGACGGAAAATCAACTAACGATGACAAAACGCATTTCTTGCAAGAAATTGAAAATCACATATAAGGTTCTCATCTCCAGTAGGCTTGCACATATTGTACTTTGCTGGAAATATCGGTTCCAAATTCAAATTCTGTCATGAACGTAGCAATGACTTGCTTCATTTGTTTCGTGAAATGCATCTGATGAAGATCTACGGTAATGTAGATCGAAATATTATTGAAAAAAAAGAAAATTACTGGAACAATGAAAACTGCGTTAGCCAAAACGCAGATCAGTTAATTTCAATTAATTCAGTATCGCAACAAGGACATTCGTTCAATGAACGTAACATTTTTTTACAGATTTCGTAACATGTGCATAAGTTACATATTTAAAAGTCATTGATTGCGCGGGTAGTGAGAATAGTTACTAAAATCAAGTTTGCAGAGTTGAGATAAGACTAAACTCATTGGTTCTGATCAGTCACATAACATAGCAGATATATATATATATATATATATATATATATACGTTGCAAAATATATTAAAGCTATGTTTGTATCTGCATAGAATATTGCAACCAGAATTTCCAGTTGATTAAATATGGATAGGAATGTTAAGTTTTCTTCTTTGTGTTGAAGTTTACCATCTTGTGTGCATCTCTGAATTAAAAAACCTTGTTTAGGCCAATGTTGCAATCTTGATTAGAACACCATTCTCATTATCCATATATATATATATATATATATATATATATATATATATATATATATAATTTTCAGTATAAATTAAGCATTGTGTAATGGATAAAAGGCAATTCATCCAATAGACCAGCTTCGTCTTTATTGGGAACTATTTAGGTATTGTCTAGAATTTGCCTCGCCTGTTTTATTACATATAGCCTAGTTCATACTGACAAATGTTTATGTTTAATGGGAATGATGTTTATATAAAAATTCCAACATGTAATTAATTATAACAATAATTGTTTGCGCGGGTGGTGGTAATAATTCTTTAAATCAAGTTTGCGGGCTTGAAGTAAACACCAATTCCATTGTATTTAACCAGTCGTCGAACAACATAACAAAACTACCGCTAGCCGCGCGGCACTGACGCGTTGCGACCTTCCTTGATCATCATCAGTGTACGACGGCAAACTGACTATCGAGGATCAAACCGCATTGAATATATATGGAAATCAAATTTAGATATGCGGCTCTCACCTCTAGCAGTCTTGCATACATTGAACTTGACTGGAAATGCCGGCTGCACAATTTCTATGCAGTCACGAACATTAACTGTTTGCAGCTTTCGCCACATATACATATATAGACAATGCAATCTAACAATAATTGTTTGCGCGGGTGGTAGTAACAATTCTTTAAATCAAGTTTGCGAGCTTGAAGTAAACACCAATCCCATTGTATTTAACCAGTCGTCGAACAACATAACAAAACTACTGCCAGCCGCAACGCACTGACGCGTTTCGACCTTCCATGATCATCATCAGAGTACGACGGCAAACTGACTATCGAGGATCAAACCGCATTCAATATATGGAAATCAAATTTAGATATGCGGCTCTCACCTCTAGCAGTCTCACATACATTGAACTTGACTGGAAATGTCGGCTGCACAATTTCTATGCAGTCACGAACATTAACTGTTTGCAGCTTTCGCCACATATACATACATAGGCAATACAATTTAAACAATAATTGATTGCGCGGGTGGTGGTAACAATTCTTTAAATCAAGTTTGCGAGCTTGAAGTAAACACCAATCCCATTGTATTTAACCAGTCGATCGAACAACATAACAAAACTACCGCCAGCCGCAACGCACTGACGCGTTTCGACCTTCCATGATCATCATCAGAGTACGACGGCAAACTGACTATCGAGGATCAAACCCATTGAATATATATGGAAATCAAATTTAGATATGCGGCTCTCACCTCTAGCAGTCTCGCATACATTGAACTTGACTGGAAATGTCGGCTGCACAATTTCTATGCAGTCACGAACATTAACTGTTTGTAGCTTTCGCCACATATACATATAGGCAATACAATTTAACAATAATTGTTTGCGCGGGTGGTGGTAACAATTCTTTAAATCAAGTTTGCGAGCTTGAAGTAAACACCAATCCCATTGTATTTAACCAGTCGTCGAACAACATAATTTATATATGGCGAAAGCTGCAAACAGTTAATGTTCGTGACTGCATAGAAATTGTGCAGCCGACATTTCCAGTCAAGTTCAATGTATGCAAGACTGCTAGAGGTGAGAGCCGCATATCTAAATTTGATTTCCATATATATTGAATGCGGTTTGATCCTCGATAGTCAGTTTGCCGTCGTACTCTGATGATGATCAAGGAAGGTCGAAACGCGTCAGTGCGTTGCGGCTGGCGGTAGTTTTGTTATGTTGTTCGACGACTGGTTAAATACAATGGGATTGGTGTTTACTTCAAGCTCGCAAACTTGATTTAAAGAATTGTTACCACCACCCGCGCAATCAATTATTGTTAAATTGTATTGCCTATATATGTATATGTGGCGAAAGCTGCAAACAGTTAATGTTCGTGACTGCATAGAAATTGTGCAGCCGACATTTCCAGTCAAGTTCAATGTATGCGAGACTGCTAGAGGTGAGAGCCGCATATCTAAATTTGATTTCCATATATATTCAATGCGGTTTGATCCTCGATAGTCAGTTTGCCGTCGTACTCTGATGATGATCAATGGAAGGTCGAAACGAGTCAGTGCGTTGCGGCTGGCGGTAGTTTTGTTATGTTGTTCGACGACTGGTTAAATACAATGGGATTGGTGTTTACTTCAAGCTCGCAAACTTGATTTAAAGTAATTTAATTAATTAATTGGTTTCATCGCCCGCATATCCATTGGTCATTCAATTTTAAAAAAAATCGTTTGCTTATTTTGACGTAGAAGTTCATTTGTACCAAACTTGCTGTAATTGGTGTAAATTACTAAAATAAAATCGTCCCACACAGGAAAAGATAATGAAGAAAATCGACGAATAAAAAAGACATTCTTTAATAATATCTGAGAATTTAAAAAATATCTTACTTGCTCTTTATTTTAGTTTAACAAAACTGGGTTATACTTTTAGAATTTTTCGAAACATTCATGTTGATATATTCCAAAATTTGATGCAAATCCTAATACAATAAACTCCCATTATATGTTATGCATATAGTAACCAAATTGGTAGTATTCAAGTAAGAAACATGTTGCTTTACAAACCTGGATGACCTAATTTTTACTCGAAAAAAGTAGTTGAATATCACATTTCAGTTTGCATTATTGACCTACAAGAGATGGATTTATTTACGTATAGCAACTGTCACAAATGCATCCCAATCTGCTTCTAAACATAAGACACGCCTGGTTTCAAAATTGAACATATGAATGAAATACGGTTAGAATTAGCAGGAAAATGAATATTGTTTTCCCAGTGATATCATTTGACTGATATGAACCAATGTTAACTTTATCTTTCTACGTATTTATATATATATAGAGAGAGTATATATATATATATATATATATATATATATATATATATATATATATATATATATATAAACATAGTTAGATCCTGACGCAAAAGCTATATTCCTAAGCGATTTTTTACTATCATCAATCAAAATAAAATGATTTTACATTGATTAAATCAAAGTTCCACAATAATCTGGTCACCGAATTTGATGTCATTGGCATGGAAAGAGAGACGATATAGAGCACGGATGTTTGACTATTGTTATTGGATTAGCAGATGTGTGGAGTTGTAATAAACCTTCAGATGGTATGCTAATATGCTGTAGGATAACAATGAAAATGAAGAAAATATCGAAGCTGCGTGAACCTATTGTTTACATACCAAACTATCTTATGGTATCAAGTTGATCATTTATGTATACTGAATTGAAAACAATACCTTTCACAGCTAATCTGTCCGCGTTATTTGAATGGTTCTTTCAGGGAAATATATATTTGTATGGCTCGTCTTACCAATATACGCTTATCTGAAAGAGCTTATTTTTCTTCTTCGAATTGATAAATTTCTTTCGACATCAAGGCAGGTCCGAAAACATTTCGAAGCTAAGAACGTAGAATAAATGCTTTGTGAGCATTTCCGCATGCTTCCGTCTACTCAGAATTGTTATTTAGATAAATATCAAAAGAGCATACGATTGCGTGATTGGATTCACGTCGACATTTTGGGCAATAATGAAATTGCTTGCAATAATCTAGCTTTCGTGAAAAAAAGACCAGGTAATCAAAAACCAAGTTCTTTTGACTAACCATCAATATGAGAAAACTATCGTCAGTCACGTGCATATCTGCGTTTACAATCTCCATAGTAATCATTAGAGACCGATGGCAAACTGTCTAACGAAGCCAACTCCGCAGTGCATTTATGCTGCGTTGGTGTGATATGCGATTGGTTAGAATAATATAATCGCTGTATATCTCAGGATCGTGAACATAGTTTATAAAATTTTTTATTTACCTGAAATGAGAGATAATTTCGCGTAATATAATTTATTTTGACGGGTATTACTTTAGAGTAAATTGGTGAACATTAATTAATTAATTAATTAAACAAACATTGGTTGCGCGAGTGGTGATAACTCTTAATTTTAATCAATGTTGCGATCTTGATATAAACACCAAACCCATTATGTACATAAATTTGTCAGTACAAACTTAGTATTGTAAAGTGTGAAAAAGCTAATTCTGTTATTTAATTACAGAATGGAAATGGTTAACTGAAATTCGAGTTTAAAGGGATGTCATATAGACTCCAACCAAAGAAAAGGGACTAACCGAGTAACATTAGTTAGTTTATAACTGAAAATTGCGTGTAGTGTGCGGCCAGATTGCGACGCAGACGTGCCCAGGTTCGAGCCCTGTCCGCGGCAAATTCTAGATAGCAATTGAGGAGTTCCCAATAAGGGCGAAATTTGTCTACTGGATGAATTGCCTTTACCACACTATACAATAATAAGTTTATATTGAAAAATGTATTTAATTAATGGATCAGGTGTTCAAGTAAAGATCACAACCTTCGTTAATCTTAATTGAGTCAATTGGTGGTCTGTCTATGCGAAATACTAATTCTTTTTGTGGATTTGACCGCATTTTTCTTGTGCGGGACAATTGATAGCACTCTTAGGTTGGTAAAATCTTGAATTTGGATCATTTTCAGGTGATCTGATTTTTGGCCTCGATTGATGGGTTCTCACTTGTCCCTTCTTTTTTAAGCCTTCCATCAGCTGATTGTCTGAAAATGACGTTGGAACAAGATTTTCCAATGGAAAATCAATTATTGTTAAATTAACTATACCGTCAGAAAGTGACTTATTTGGAGTTTTGTTACATAAACTGGCGTTAGAGTTACAAAATGGATTCATTGAGTAGGTTATGACGGTAAATAATCAAAATACATTTGTTTACCTCCATAGAGGCAAGTTTCAGCAATTATTACTCACATATTTCCTTGAAAAATTTCAGTAACTGAATTAAATTTTACGTGAATACATAGTTTTGATTATTGGTTTTCCTCCGTTTTATATATTTTTTGCAATTTTTCTAAAAATGCTCATTTGTAACGCCTTAACGTTTTAAAAAATAGGATGCTTTGATATAGTAATATATTGAAATATTAACATTTAGGAAGAGGGACTTCGATCATTGAACTACTAATGCGCTTTTTCTAAAGTCGCTTCCTAATCTTTTCTAACGCAAAGTACGTTTTTTTTATAGGAAGATAAGCAAGCTAATTTGACTTAGTAAATTTTTAAACAAGTATAACATCTTACATATGGACGAACTTTCAAAATTTGTTTCTGTATATATTATTGAATAAAATGAACTTTTATACTATGTTGTACTTACATAAATCTAGATAAGCCCGATTATGAAGGCCGATAATTCATTATTCTATAGGATAGAATGCATTAGCTTTATAAAACTACAATTGTATTCCATTCAAATATTTTCCTTACTATATAATTAAATTGATCAATTAATCGTGTTAGTAAATAAAGTAGCCATTCTTCTTGCATATTTATGTTCAGTCTTCTGCCTAACAAATTCTTAAAATTTCCTTTTAATAAAATTAGTGATATGGAAAACAACTATAAGCCGATTTATTTTTTTATAATTCTTAAAGATATATCAACCGTTATAGGGCGTAGCTATTAATGAAAAGTTATAGGAATATCGAATTCTGGGAAAATGTTGATTCCAGTAATAAAACTTGATGTTTCTACTATGAAGAATCCTTCTTGATAAACCTGAAGAATCAAACACTAGTTTGACACTTTGCGGTTTGATTCACACTAAGCAGGTCTTGTTGTGTTCCATCGATGTTCGAGTTTGAAACCTGGCAGTACGTGTAAATGACGGGATTTTTACTAATTATTACGGGTAGTGAAATTAAATATTGATTTGAGATCATTTTAAGACAGTAAATTGCATTTAAATGAAACCCAATCTCCAGGAAATGATTTTACAATTATTGGACGAATAGTCCAGCAGGAGATATATCATTTTAACAAAGATCTAATTGATCCCAGTTTCCAAATCTGCATTGAGCTCGTCTTCGTTGTGGCAGGGTGCTGATTCGATTTCAGAAAGCTTCACCATCGTTGATAAAAAACCACTGGAAATGAGGTACGATCTAGTTTTCGTTGATAAGCGATGTTTCGATTCCTTCTTTCTGGAATCATCATCAGACCTATCACACCTACATGACGCAATACTCACAATAGCAGATTTAAGCAAAGCTGCATACTATCACTTGATTACGGATACCACAAAGGTTATTTTATGTACGTTTAATCTTGACAAATTGTGCAGAATAAAGAAGTAGTTCAGTGCATAAAGTTAGATACAAACTGAGCAATTGACAGCGTGGCAGCGAAATTTTTTGAATTCCGTAAATGCTAAATTTTTGGCAGTCATTTTATTATGCTGTTCGACGACTGGTTAAATACAATGGGATTGGTGTTTACTTCAAGCTCGCAAACTTGATTTAAATAATAGTCATTTTATTAGTCATTCACATCATTTGAGCATGAAATTTATGCTTATGCATTAATAAAAAATTTTTACATTTTTGAATATTGCTTCGGTCCGTCTGCTTGCTATAAAAGACAGAATACAATTAGATTTTGGAAAAGTAGATAGTAAATCAATGAAAGGGTTTTAGCTATTATACCGTTATTTTCACTTGTTATACTAAGAAAATTATGTTAAATATTTGAATGATTTGAAAAATAGAACACTTCATATGCATATAAACGTTTACTGCAACCTATAAGTTGTTTCGGCTGATTTTCTATTTTTGTACCTTGCGAGATACGTAACTCACTGCCTATGAATGTCAAACAGATTTTGTATTGGACTTTTCGCAGAAAAAAATATCTAGCAGAAATTGTGTAATGATGATAAGCACTACAATCAAGCAGTAATTGATTGCGTGGGTGGCGGTAACAATTCTTTAAATCAAGTTTGCGAGCTTGAAGCAAACACAAATCCCATTGTATTTTACCAATCGTATCGACCTTCATGATCCATGACATTTCCAGTCAAGTAAAATGTATGCGAGACTACTCGGGGTGAGAGCCGAATATCTAATTTTTCTTTTCATATATATGCAATGCCGTTTGATCCTCGCTAGTCAGTCTGCCGTCGTACTCTGATGATAATCATGGAAGTTCGAAACGCGTCAGTGAGTTGCGACTGGCGGTAGTTTTGTTATGCTGTTCGACGACTGGTTAAATTCAATGGGATTGGTGTTTACGTCAAGCTCGCAAAATTGATTTAAAGAAAAGGATTAAAAGCACGTTGTAGCAGGGTTCTCGATATTGACCAGGAGGATATGCCAAAATCAGCGTAAGAACGTGCAATCTCATTTGCACAAGCATTTCTTACTTACTGGCAACTAATCATTTAGACCCGGCATCATGCCTCAACTTATCTATATACGCATGGGGTATTGCGTACCTAATAAGATTTAGTTGAAATAGGATCAGAAATATATGACAAAGTCAGCATGAACGATATGTGTATTCTCATGTACGCATGAGTTTCGTTCCTGCTGATAAATTTATCAGATGGAGTCGATACTACATATTCTCCACACCAAATATATGGTCAATTAATGTGTGACAAATGGACAGTCCAAAAGACTATACGAATGTGTATTCAATCGATAGTAGAGTTAGCTCAAAACAACTAACTATATATAATATATACTGAGCCTGTAAATGGTAAAAACACTGGATTTAGGATAGGTTAAGTTTCAGCCAAATTGAGAATTACTGTCTATGAGCACTCAATACTTCATCAGATCCACACACTTTGGCCTTGTTCGACATCAGTTGTCTCATGTCACGTTATTTTGAGTGAATTTATCTGCTGAAGTAACAGGTTTTCATAATTAGTTATTTGCAAATTCGGTGAAATTTAGCCTATCCAAAATTCTATTGTGTTGGTACCCTTTTTATGGTCGGTATTCATTATATGTAGTGAGTTGGCTTTGAAGTCGCATTGCCGAAGACTTTATATGAAGTTAACTCCACTACTGCTTGAATAGGTATTCGTATAGGTAATTTTACTTTCCCCCTGTCACGAATTTATTGACCAAATATATAGAGAGTATATCGCTTAGTTATGGCTCCTACGGCTAAGTCGCCAATAAGCATGAAATACAAATGTACATGAGATTATATCTTTCGTTCATGCTGACCTTTGTTTATCTTTCTGGTCCTTTTTGAACTAATTACTTACTAGGCAAAAAATAACATTTGAAAAATTGCTTATACGTTAGTTCCACGCACCAAACATTATATAGAATATATAGAACTGTTTCAGAAATGAGAGGAGTTTGAAAAGTGTGACTTATTACACGCATATGTATGAAGGCAGCAGTAAAGTCAAACTTACATAACGTCTTTAACTTTGCGATTTCAAAGGCACCTCACCATGTTTTGCAAAACTGTCAATTTTACTAACAAAACAATTTCGTAGAAAGTTAAATTTGACAAACATTGTGTTTAATTCTTTAAATCAAGTTTGCGAGCTTGAAGTAAACACCAATCCCAATGTATTTAACCAGTCGTCGAACAACAAAAAAAAACTACCGCCAGTCGCACGCACTGACGCGTTTCGACCTTCCATGATAAATTATAGTTTAATTGTGTTTAATTACCATTTTGAGCACCTGCTACTTCAATAAATCTCACATTAACCTTTGATCGATCTCAGCAATAATACTTTACTTTAAATCGTGAACTCACTTAGCGAATTTATATATATTTTAATGAATGACGCCTATGGAGTCCAAATTATCACAACGTGTTCATAATTAGTACATATTCACCTTTTTGATGAACTATAGCTCATCAAGGAAACAATGTTATTGTTATTGTGGATTTGACCGCATTTTTCTTGTGCGGGACAATAGATTAGGTCGGTAAAATCTTGAATTTTTTTCGTTTTCAGTTGCTCTGCTTATTGGCTTCGATTGATGGGTTCTCAATTGTCCCTTCATTTTTGAGCCTTTTATCAGCTGATTGACTGAAAATGACGTTGGATCAAGATTTTCCATTGTTCTTTGTCCTAAGAGTGCTATCTATTGTCCCGCACAAGAAAAATGCGGTCAAATCCACAATAAGAAGGACAGCACTGAGCAAAAAGCTTCAACATTCAAATGTTATTGTTACCATTCACAGATTTGTTCCATATTATATGTAGTGAGTTGTCTTCAAATTCGCATTACTGAAGACTATACAGATTTGAATAAACTACTGCCTATAAAAATGTTCAACATTTCTTGAACGAATACACAATGGTTTGTGCCGGTTCCTACTGATGAATCGCCGGTAAGCACGAAAAAAAATGTGTACATGATTTTGCACCTTTTGCTCATGCCTACTGACATACCTAGCTGGCCATATTTATACGAAATACCTTATACATAATTGCATATAATTTATTTCGGTTATGATAAGTTGTATATATATATATATATATATATATATATAGATATATATATATATATAAGTATATATATATATATATATATATATATATATATACATTTTCAGTATAGACTAATTTTTGTATACTGGCAAATGTATGTATATAATGAGACTAGTAATTATATTGTGATCGTAATCTTGATTTTACTAATGGTTATCACCGCCCGCACAAACAATGTTCGTTCAATTCTATAAAACCCTTACTACTCATCGGATCACAGTTATTTAAGTTTTAGCTTGATGTGGCAACATGACTATTAAAATTCCATGATCTTTATAATGTTTCTGTTGCTGACTGGTCTGTTCTTAATGTGTCATGGCGTGTTTACAGCACCGATGTTCAGTTGGGTTAAATTTATATCGTGTTAAAAGTAGCTTGTCTGTATACGAATACAAAATTCGATTTGGCATGTTATTAATTGAGGGTGTGATGTGCAACAAAAACTTGGGAATCAAAAACAATTGATATAACCCGTGGAAGCATGAAATATGATCACATTATTCGCACACTTTAATCTGGCGACAGAATTATAAAATTTGCTTACGATACATTTAATCCGGCTTAACTATTCAGTAAGTTGTATTTATTTGGCACAATATAACCAACCGGCTGCAGATTTGACTTGTAAATGTCGATTAAATGTGAATACTTCACATATCTGTTGATCGATGTGCAAACAAAATATGATGGCTTAAGGAATTTTAACGATTTTTTTTCTAATTATTGCTTAAATTCTCTAAATCGAGTTTGCGAGCTTGAAGTAAACACAAATCCCGATGTATTTAACCAATCGTCGAAGAACAGCTGAAATACCGTCATTCACACATGCTATGATGTTCTACAACTGGTTAAATACAACGGGATTAGTGTTTACTTCAATCTCGCAAGCTTGATTCAAAAAATTTTTACCACCACCCGCGCAATCAGTGGCTTTCTAATTGGATTTCACGAATTGTTTGAGTGTTTCTCTACCGCGGAAAACTTCAAATACTTTAAAGGTTACAATAGGATAAAAAAAATGCTAAAAAACATGCTTGCGCATCTCTACAATGGTTGACCCCAGTTTCTTTAGTGTGGTATTTATGAATATAAGCCAATCCATTTGACCTGAAAACAAACTCGACAGATCTGTAACTCTCGCAGTGTCCTGTGTACTACCACTGCTTTATGTGGCCTAAGCGAAAGGTTAAATGCTAAATCGCTCATCAATCGTTCGGATCCTTTATCCTTACCATTCTGTTTATTGTAATCATCACCGATTTTATTACCCATTCCGTGTTTGCTTTCAATATTATCGAGTTAAATATTTAAAAAAAATAAGGTTATTAACAATTATACGATAAAACTTATTTATATAATAAATATTTTGCTTTGTGTTGACAATTTGTCTATTCCTATCGTCATCATAACAAGAATTATTATTAACATAATCAATATTGATATCGTTTCAATTAGCGTAGTTGATTTAAATTATCCTATGTAAATTTAATTATGATCATCATTGTCACTACCACGAACCAAGCTAACCTTATAATCTTATTCATTATCATCAACATCATCATCATTATCAGTATCTTAATTGCTGACGATATCTTCAAGATCTTAATCAATGCAATTTCTAACTTGAATATAGCATCATTTTGTGTTTAAAAAATATATTCCATAAAACCAGTTCATACTACCGATTATTCCCGATCTCTACTAATTTTACTTAGTTGCTCCAGCTTTAACTACAAATGTTAAAAATTATTGTCATCGCCACAATCATTATCAGCAACTGCATCATCAGAATAATCATTAATTTGATCATCGTCATCAGCATTATTACATCACACTTATAGCCATAACCATCATAACCATCATCATTGTCATCATCAGCAGCAGCAACATCATTCACATATTCATAATCATAAACCTCATCATCTTCATCATCATCATCATCATCGGCGTCATTAACATTAGACTCTTATTCATAATTATCATCATCAGCATCAGCAGCATCATCATCATCAGAAAAATTATCATACTCATATTCATAATCATCATCATCATCAGCAGCAGCAGAAGCAGCATCATCATCTACATTATCGTCTTGTTCTTTCTCATCATTATCATCGACAATATTAGAATCATACTCATAATCATAATCATGATTATCAACAACGCCACCATCATCAATGTATTCAGTATCATTAACGTCATCATCACAACAACCACCAGCACCATCATTACTATTATCATCATCATCATCATCATCATCATCATTATTATTATCACCAACATCATCATAATTATCATCAGCAGCAGCAGCGCAATTTACATCATACTCATATCAGTAATCATCAATATTATAATCTTCGCTATCATCGTTAAAATCATACTCACATTCAAAATCAAAATCATCATCATCAAGATCATTAGAATCTTCAGCATCATCAGCAGCAGCATTATTAACCTCATACTCATGTTCATACTCATCAACATCATCAGTTGCACAAACATCATCATCAGCAACATTAACATTATAGTAATATTCATAGCCATCAATATCATCGTTTTTATCATCACCAACATATAGGACTTTCTTTGTCATCATCATCAACATCAGCTTCATCATCATCACAATCATTGTCCTATTATCATAATCATCGTCATTATCATCATGATGATGATCATCAGTATCATTGGCGTCATACTCATATTTTTAATCATCAGGATCACCATCTTCAACATCATCATAAACACCATACTCATATTAATTATTACCATCATCATCATCACCGCCGTCATCATCATTAATGTTTTACCCATATCTAAAATGATCATCACCATTATTATCATCTACATGATCATCGTCAGCTTTTTTGTTGTCTTTTAAAATTCAAACATCCCTTTTCAATTTCCTTTTCTACACTATACAATTCTTAGTTTATACTGACATATGTAAGTAATTTAGGGTCAAGTGTTTATATCAAGACCGCAACCTTGATTATAATAATCCCTTTTCCGCATTTTGCGCAACATGCCTTTTCTCAACACTCAGTATTGATTACCCAACACAAAAGTTAGTTTCGAAAGCGATATTTTTCTGTCTTTTTACTGATTTCGTTCTGTAAGCATAACCTACTGTACTCTTCCTTGCAATCATTTATCTAAGTCTTATTGTGAGTAAACCTAGCTACAATTGCATTCGAATAACCGGAACCCATTAGTCACATAAGCGTGTAGAGTTAATACAGTGAGTGGGAAAGTCAGTCGTATAATTTTGAAGGTATCGATTTTCACTTTCCAAACTAAACTGTTTCGTATTGTCACTAAATAGAGTATTTTAACGCTATAAGAGTATAGAACATGTTTACTTAGCTTCTTTGCTATGTGATTCGACGAGTGGTTAAATGAACTAGGATTGATGTTTACTTCAAGCTCGCAAATTAAAAAAAAATATTATTTACACTGCGGTTTCAATATTTGATTACATGTTCTGTGACTTATTTCAATAAAAATATGACAAAATACAACCTTTGCTCATTGATAGCTTAATCAGTGAAGAACTGTGAACTTTGTATTGGCTGTCACATTGTAACGATCTTCATATTTTTCACTGCCAAATATTTAAAAAAATCAATTTTGAATTTTTGAATAACTTTAACAATGAAGACTATTCAGATCTAGCTAACGTTAGTTGATTACTCACTTCGATATCGAATGGACCACAAATTATAAATAAATGAACTCAAAAACAAAATAGCTTAATAGAATTTATTTTAAATTTAAAAGCTAAATTTATCAAAGTTACCTGATCTGCATTTTGACTAACACAGGCTGAATTCCAGTTGTTTGGCTTCTTGAACATATTTTGGCGTTAAATACTGTTTGCTGCGAAGAGCTAATATATATGCAAGTATGTATTAGGTTTTGCGAACCTAGTAACAAATTAGTTCAGTTGTGACCAGAAGGATAAACCAAAGGCAGCATGAACGGAAAGTATAATCTCATGCACATTCGTTTCGTGCTTACTGGCGACTCATCAGTAGGAGCCGGTATTACGCCCTTTAACCACTATATATTTGGTAGAAGAATGTGGAATAATAGGACGGTACAATCTCCTAGACGAATGTGTAAACCTGTAATAGTGAAGCTAACATAATCTAAAGTCAACGACAATACGACTTCAATGCTAACTCACACTATATAATATATATACCGAGTCTGTAAAGGATACTAACACTATGGCTATTGTGTTAGTAACTGATACCTTTTTAAATCGATGAGTACCGGATAGTAACACTATGCTTTCCGTGTCGGTACAGGTTATTAACCTGATGGATATAAATTTATGCTAAAGTTCACCCAAATTGAGAATTACAACAATTTCCGAACACCTGTTACTCCAGTTAAACCATACACTCTGGCCTTCATCGATATCAGTTATCACATTTCGCGGTAAGCATGACATCATTCAATTCAATATATTACAGTTAAATACTGTTTGTTGCGAAGAGCTAATATATATAGCAAGTATGTATTAGGTTTTGCGAACCTAGTAACAAATTAGTTCAGTTGTGACCAGAAGGATAAACCAAAGGCAGCAGGTATTACGCCCTTTAACCACTATATATTTGGTAGAAGAATGTGGAATAATAGGACGGTACAATCTTATGTTAGCTTCACTATTACAGGTTTACACATTCGTCTAGGAGATTGTACCGTCCTATTATTCCACATTCTTCTACCAAATATATAGTGGTTAAAGGGCGTAATACCGGCTCCTACTGATGAGTACGCCAGTAAGCACGAAACGAATGTGCATGAGATTATACTTTCCGTTCATGCTGCCTTTGGTTTATCCTTCTGGTCACAACTGAACTAATTTGTTACTAGGTTCGCAAAACCTAATACATACTTGCATATATATTAGTTCTTCGCAACAAACAGTATTTAACTGTAATATATTGAATTGAATGATGTCATGCTTACCGCGAAATGTGATAACTGATATCGATGAAGGCCAGAGTGTATGGTTTAACTGAAGTAACAGGTGTTCGGAAATTGTTGTAATTCTCAATTTGGGTGAACTTTAGCATAAATTTATATCCATCAGGTTGGTATCATGTACCGACTCGGAAACCATAGTGTTAGTATCCGGTACTCATCGATTTCAAAAAAGGTATCAGTTACTAACACAATAGCCATAGTGTTAGTATCCTTTACAGACTCGGTATATATATTATATAGTGTGAGTTAGCATTGAAGTCGTATTGTCGTTGACTTCAGATTATGTTAGCTTCACTATTACAGGTTTACACATTCGTCTAGGAGATTGTACCGTCCTATTATTCCACATTCTTCTACCAAATATATAGTGGTTAAAGGGCGTAATACCAGCTCCTACTGATGAGTCACCAGTAAGCACGAAACGAATGTGAATGAGATTATACTTTCCGTTCATGCTGCCTTTGGTTTATCCTTCTGGTCACAACTGAACTAATTTGTTACTAGGTTCGCAAAACCTAATACATACTTGCATATTTTGGCGTTCTCTGTCGTTCGCCTTCTTTGGTTCAAATATCATAACAAGTTTTAAAAAACAAACTTAATCAAACAAGTTAAATACTGCGTGTTGCGCAGAACTAATATGTATGCAAGTAGGTACTAAGTGTTGAACGGAAAAATAAATGTAAAATAACAAGTGGGTATATGAAATTTAACCAAAAAATAAGAAAATATTATTCTGCTTTGAACAAAAAACGTTACTTTAATGTGTTAAATGAGGACAGAGGAGAAACCGGCAAGTACGATGGAAATTGCCGCTTATCACACAATATTAACAAGAAAAATATGATGACGAAAATCATTAAAATAACTGGAAAGCGGATTCATAGTTAATTGTTTTTTCGATTGCCGTGGTGCAATTGGTAACAGGAAAGTTCATATGGGATCATGGGGCAGAAAGCCAAGTTCGCACAATGAAAATGTGTAATAACATTCCAGCGTGAACCTCGCGATTATTGACTACTCATCGAAAGGAGACGGAAAAATGCTTCAAATCGTATATTTATCCGAGCAAGTAATATGGAAAAATTATAAGAAAATTTTTCTTTTTTCTCAAAATATTTGATCAAAACAATGAAGGATTTCAGGCATGCTAATGGCTTTGACTGATCATTACCCAGTGAGCACAAAACCTATGCGACAAAATGATTAAAATTTTAGCTCTTTCTGGATTTGACACACGTTAACTTAATTGTTAACATATAAATTCCCATAGTTTTTGTCCTTTCAACGAAGAATTTTTATCCTATTGAAGTTTCTGTGGATTATGCACTTCCAAATAAAAGATTTCGCAGTTTTCGGCAAAATAACAGCAAAACCCTTTGTAGTTCTCCTGCGAAGTCGACATTAGTTAAAGATGGTTTCTAACCATTTGATTAGAATTAGAGTAACATTCATCGAAGCTAAAGGAGTGCGAGTGACAATGAGTGTAAGCAAGAAAATTTAATAGCATTTTAATCAAAAATATTTCCAGTCTGTCGCGTTTTGACCTTCCTGGGTTATCTTCATAGCCCGATAACAAAATGTCTTACGAATATCATATTGCGGATAAAAATATGTCATTAGAAATCAGAAATGCGGCTCTTACCACTAGTACCCTTACATACACTGCACTATTTTTTATAAATCCAAGAGCATAAATTTTCCTAATATGTCGCCATTTTAAAATTACTTATTTAGTTACGTTATCATTGAATGCGCTGTTTGGTCTAGCAGTTATTGAAATTATATTTTTGGACCTGATAATATAAAATCCGTTCTATTTGTGTAACTAGCCTTTGCCTTCTATGAAACTTATATTTTGATCCTCGTTAATCAATGTGTCTTTGTGCTCTGGCGATGGTCATAGAAGATCGAAACAAATTTAATGCATTTTAATTTATAAGGAATCGCTTTTATAAAAGCATCGTCGATTAACCCACCGTAGCGTAGTACCAGATTATCCTGACATTTATTTCTTAAATTTCAAGGCTTCTAAGATAAGTTTTCTTACATAAAGATGATGTTCGATTGCATAGTTGTGTTGTTTGCAATGTTTCTCATTTCTATCTATCTATCTATCATCTATCTATCTATCTATCTATCTATCTATCTATCTATCTATCTATCTATCTATCTATCTATCTATCTATCTATCTATCTATCTATCTATCTATCTATCTATCTATCTATCTATCTATCTATCTATCTATCTATCTATCTATCTATCTATCTGTCTATCTATCTATCTATCTATCTATCTATCTATCGATCGATCGATCGATCTATCTATCTATATTCTGAAAAATGTTACTTTTTAAAAGCAATTTGGATGACGAAATTCCCACGATGTGTCTATGTGGGGAATGGTGGCGAATAGGAGGTATACTGGAAGGTGAACTTGATTGCTCCAAAACCCATTAGAGCAAAATTATTAAAACGCAAGCAACTGTCAAGGTGTCGATCTAATTGAATTGTTTTATGTTATTTTTAACAGTCCATCCGCTTTGTAGGTTTAATAAAATCCACACAATCATGATTATTTAATTGTGCAACTTATATACAATTGGTGAAAACTACAAATATGTTATGTTTGTGCCACGCTTTTAAATTGTGCAACTGAAATTTCCAATTAAAGGCAATGCACTATATCGTAAAATTTTAAAAATTACTGCGGTTAAATAAATGAACGAGTTTATATTAGGTATAGCAAACCTAGTATAAATTTGTTCAGTTGTGACCAGAAGGATAAACCAAAGGCAGCATGAACGGAAAGTATAATCTCATTCACATTCGTTTCGTGCTTACTGGCGACTCATCAGTAGGAGCCGGTATTACGCCCTTTAACCACTATATATTTGGTAGAAGAATGTGGAATAATAGGACGGTACAATCTTATGTTAGCTTCACTATTCGAGACTTTATATGATGTTAACTTCACTACTATAATGTTACACATTCATCTAGGAGATTGTAGCGTCCTATTATCCCACATTCTTCTACCCAATATATAGTGGTTAAAGGGCGTAATACCGGCTCCCACTGATGAGTCGCCAGTAAGCACGAAACGAATGTGCATGAGATTATACTTTCCGTTCATGCTGTCTTTGGTGTATCCTTCTGGTCACAACTGAACTAATTTGTTACTAGGTTCGGAACACCTAATACATACTTGTATATATATTAGATCTCCGCAACAAACAGTATTTAACTAAATGAACGTTGGTTTTTTTATGTCACATACATGACTATAAATGAATATGTAGAAATAAAAATGAAATGCTTCAAGTTTTTAATGGTGTGAGCCATTATATTGCACGAAATACTCAGTCAAATTTACTGTCTTCCAATTGCGTATCGCAGCCGAAACAGGAAGAAATTATTCAAAGAAAAAATATACTAAAAGCAATTAGGCCTGAACAGTACATCCATTAACACAGCGCTGTCCTAATTTACCGAACGGTAAATTTGTTACGCATATTATCATACAGAACAAAATAAATTCTGTCTAGAGGTAGTAGTGCTCAAAACAACTTTATTATTATCAAGTATAGACTTAAACGAACATTGGTTGCGCGGGTGGTGATAACAATTATTATCATGTAATGTGGTGTCTGTTCAGTAATGACAGATTGGGCATGGTTAGTTGGAACTTTGGGTCTAAATGGATGCCATATGAGGCTCCACCTAAAGGAAAAATTGACTAACCGAGTTACGTTGGATAGTATATAACTGAGAATTGTGTGTAGTGTAGTGTGCGGCAGGATAGCTCAGTGGTTAGAGCACCAGATTCCGAAGCAGACGTGCCCAGGTTCGTATCCTGTCCGCGGCAAATTCTGGCCAGTACTTGATGAGTTCCCAATAAGGACGAAAACCGGTCTACTGGATGAATTGCCTTTTCTACACTATACAATTCTTAGTTTATACTGACATATGTAAGTAATTAATGGGTCAGGTGTTTATATCAAGACCGCAACCTTGATTATAATAATCAAGTATAGACGACAAAATATAATTAATGACAAACAACTCAACCAGCATACTTTTTATAGGTGATGCATCATCAAAATATATGCTCGCAAAATTTAAATAAGAGTGACTTCTCTTATGTCCAATACTCATGTGACGTATCTATATAAAACAAAACGTTTGACTAACATAAATGTAAAAGAGAAGCTCCCTGAAATTTAATTAATTTAAATGCAATATCTGCTTAAAGGGCAATGTAGAATGTGTGATCGGCCATTATTTAAACGAATTCGATATCAGTTTAGACTAAACTCAGCTTACAAATGGGCGAACGTTTACAGAATAGTCGAACTCACTGCTTGTAATATTCACATTATTAATCAGGCGGATTTCCGGTTTATTTCAAAGTAAACCGCAGAATATATTTACAGAAAGCGGAGGCTGTTATTTGTAAAAGCCATAATCCTTATCTTAATAAACGAAAGAAATTCTTACATGATTAAAATAAAAACTGGTTAAATGTTTGTGCATTTTTATGTTCTGCAGATTGTGCATTCCAGTTTCAATCCGCTGGTGTACTTAAACCAATGTAAACTACTATGCTTGTCAAAATTAATTATATAAAGTGCCAGATGTAGCAGTCGAGATGAATTCTGGCGAAAAGAAAATTACCTTTTTAACTACGTTGTTCATTCCTAGTTTAAAATAGATTTATGGTTTAATACACGATTTATTTCTCAGTTCAAATTATTTTATTATCATTACGTAATCTGAAAAAAATGTAGTTTATTTTAACTTACTTAGCACTCAAGCCTAAACACCTTGTATGCTGTTCATATTTTAACATTTACCAATAGTCTTGTTAAGTTCCTTGCTTTATAAAACAATGCGGAATGAGAATGTAGAAAATAATTTCCGCACATTATTGCTTTAAAATCGAAGTGTTCATAATTCCGCTAATACAAGAAAAACTTAAATGGGAAAACCTTTTATTTGCGAGACTCGAAATACAATTTTAATACAAAAACGATTCAAATAGATCACTCAATCTAAATTTGCGATTCATGTAGGCCTTAATTGTTGCATACATCAATAAATGAAAATTGATTTTTTTCCAGCTTGTTGAGAGATTTTGTAACGTCAAGGCAAGAGTATATCGTTCAACTAAAGATAGTAGCTTTATATATTGTATTATTTTTTATATTACCGGTGTTCTTTTAAGAGCAAAATTAAAGCTAGTATTTAATTGTTTTTTTTATATTTCTCAACGTATCTGTAATCGCAATAGCTTTATTGTCGCTTTGTTTACCTTCCGCTTAACCACGACGAAATAATAACATTTTTTAGCTGGTGTGTAATCGATTTACTCATGATGCCCATGAAATTATGCAATAACTCAGTAATAAGTGTGCTGAGTTTGCATCTTATTCGCAATGATTGTGGATAGGCAGATTAGTTTATCTAGGTTACCCTCTCTTTGTTATTTTAAAAGTCTATTTCATTGACAGCTATTACCCGCGGTAGCAAAACGCGGCATTGATAACCTGAATGCTTACACACCGCAAAATATTGAGTTCAAAAATATTTCATTGATTGTTATAATTCTGAAAAACTTTAAATTACCCCCCTTCAATCTATATTTGCTTTAATATATTCAGCATAATTTTCATTATTTTTTAAGCACAAATGCTATGATAATTGCCACTAATATCAGCAACAATAACTATATGCATCAAATAATACATTCAACGAATCGGGCCCAGGCTTCTGCGCATTCCAGTGTATAAAAAATGTATCTAAAAATAGAGCTATCCCCGAATCACTGTGCTAACATGTCTATTTGGTATAACGTAACGCTTCCAAATCTGGTACAGCTTATATTATCACATGTCAACATGCCATTGTAGGGCACCACTTTTTCATTTCTGTAGAAATAATTATTTTAAATGTTTCTAATTAGATTTTATTTTTACTTTGTTTAATTGTTTGACTTAATGCGTTGTGATCGACTTACCACAAAATCTTGATGAAGGTGATAGGGGAAATATGAACGATAATGGAATTAATAGAATTGAGCAGAGAACTCTATAGAACCAAATTTATAATATGGATGATGCGTAAAGCTTACCATCAGAATAAAGTAGAACAACCTATGTAAATAATTTAGTTCCTATCTCCATGTTAATGCAAAATTAAAATATATCATTCGTATAGCGTTAAATATTAAAATTACCTGATCTGCGTTTTGACTAACGCAGCTTTCATTGTTGCAGTAATTTTCTTTTGTCAAAATATTTCGGCCTAACTTACCGTAGGCCTCCGTCAGTTGCATTTCACGAAACAAATGAATCAAGCGCGTTATTTCCTCTAGTCATAATATTTATATACCTCAGACTGACCTTTCATTAGATATTCGCGTGTCACATGTGTGTGTGTGTGTGTGTGTGTGTGCATTTTCATAACTGTTATTTTCATCTAACTAATTTAGACCAGAGTGGCTGAATAATAATTTATCAATTGCATGCGATAACTATTCGTTTTAAAAAAGAAAATTTCTGGAACAACGAACAACTTTGCTATACTATCACTAGTCGCACGCACTGACGCGTTTCGATCTTCCATGATCATTATCAGAGTACGACGGCAAACTGACTAGCGTGCATCAAACTGCGTTGCATATATATGGAAAGCAAAAATTAGATATTTACAGACGAGAGCCGCATATCTCTTTTTCTTTCCATAGATATGCAATGCAGTTTGATCCCCGCTAGTCAGTTTGCCGTCGTACACTGAGGATTATCGTGGAAAGTCGAAACGCGTCAGTTTATGCGATTGGTGGTAGTTTTGCTATGTTTTTCAATGACTGGTTAAATACAATGGGATTAATGTTTACGTTGAGCTCGCAAACTGGATTTAAAGAATTGTTACTGCCATCCCTGCAATAAATGCTGGTTTAATTGTATTGCCTACTAATACTACTAATAATAATAGAATTCCTACTAATATTAATAGCAGCAATAATAATGCTGATTATGGTCAATAGAATAATAATAATAGTAGTATTAAAAAATAAATTAAATATAAGATGAACAAAAACTACTACTACTACTACTACTACTACTACTACTACTACTACTAATAATAATAATAATAATAATAATAATAATAATAATACTAATAATAATAATAATAATAATAGTAATAATAATAATAATAATAATAATAATAATAATAATAATAATAATAATAATAATAATAATAATAATAATAATAATAATAATAATAATAATAATAATAATAATAATAATAATAATAAATAATAATAATAATAATATAAATTAATAATAATAATAATAATAATAATAATAATAATATAATAATAATAATAATAATAATAATAATAATAATAATAATAATAATAATAATAATAATAATAATAATAATAATAATAATAAATGTTTGCTTGAATGCTTTCTGTATAGGTATTTTTAAATGAAAAAGCATAATTTGAAAACAGAATTATGTAAGGGAGAATGAAAATGGTGAATGGCAATTGCTTATTGGTAATGAAAACTAATATTCTGATGCAATGTATTTTGTTGTTCAATAAAATAAAACAGTTTTTGTAACAGTTGTTCCACAAGATATGCTACGCACCACAATTATTCTGTTTCTTTGTTTAACCAGCAAAACGTATTGTCATAAACATAGTTCAAATTATCATTAGTGTCACATGACTGTACAAGTTCAGTACATAACAAACTTTAAACAATCGCACAGAGAGGCTTTTCTCTAAGCGCATTTGGCAGATGATAATAAATCTTATAATTTTTTTGGAATACAAATATGTTTTCCTACTAGCTTCTCTAACAAAGGAGGAGTGATTACCAATTGTCTAACCTTGTTCCTTCTCCATGAAACATCGGCATTAAGGTAATAATAACACCTGTCCACTGAGACAAATGTAATAATTTGATACAGTTGCATAGTCTGTTTAACCATTTCAGTGCTACAAACTAAGGTCCACTAGCAGAAATTGCAAATGAGACAGAGCTTATGGACTTCACGACTTTTGGTTGCTCAGTTTCGACCCTTTTTGACAAGCATTTTTGTATTGGATTCCAGGAAGCACCTGCGAATTCCAAAATTAGTCTACTCCAAATAATATTCATTTTAAACGAATATCACACGATGACATGATTCTCATTATCACCGCCCACCTATTCTAAACACAGTCTGTATTTATTTCAGTATCACAATCGGCAAAACTTTTACACTGCATTGTTGTGCCCAAATCATTGAAATCAGGCTATAATATGATTTCAAAAAACATCTTTAATAACAGCGTCATGAATATAAATATTGTTAAAATTCTATTTTTAATGCTTGTTTGTTAATTCAAGGTCATACAGGCTCCTAGAGAAATCAATATTTTCTATCAATTGGGTAGGTGATCTGCTGGATATTAGCAAATTTGAATATTACTCCATTATAACTATATTCTGTCAAATTGCAAATGTGATTTTAACTAGCATTGGTCCCAATGTGGATAATGGCAAAGGTCTTTTTGTAAACTTTAGTAATCTGAAATAGCATCAAACGATTTAGATATCAATTAAGTCTTATTCTACTCATACAGCGTTATAAAAAGTTTCCACATGGATAGATTACTCATAATTGTTGATCGATTTATTGTAAGACCACGAAAAAAAATTGTGCCGGAAAAATATAACACAAATGGTCTAGTATTACTCGCTCAAGTCTTTTAAAAAATAAAAGGATATTCAAGATTAGCCTATAATCAATGGCATTAATTTTCCTACCAAATTTAGGCAATTGTTTGACTGCTATATTTTGAACAATAAGTGTTATTGTAATATCACTTAGTATTTTGTTTAAAAAACTCTCTTTAAATACAGAACTTTTTAATATGAGCATTCTCGTGCAAACTTTTTAAGGTTTTCAAAACAAGTTGTTCTATTGTAGTTCAATACCGTAAAGTGAGTAACAACCTCATAACTAATAAATGTTTATATATCCCATTCCATTCCTAATCTCTGATTGGTTCTTTTTATGATTTGCCATAGATCAAAGGGAATTGTTGGGATATTTTACAGTGAACTAGTTTATTGAAATAACCTACAGTCACGTTTTAACCCACGCTTTCTAAAATAAATTGGGAAGGTTTTAATAATCTGAGCATTATAAAACACGCATGCATACGGCGGAGTATAAGCCACGCTTAAAATCAGTGAAGCACTTTGGATAGACACAAAAACAAATTAAAGTTTTATTCACAAAAGAATATATCAATCTAGCATTAGCTGAAGATTTTAAATTTATTAAGTCTCCCTCACCTCGATTAATCTGTGATTTACCTTTACGTAACCTAGAGTAATCTTGCATAAAAATCTCACCATCTTCAATGTCTTTGTGAAACCATGTTTCAAGCAAAATTATAAAATGAAGAATATTGTTAGTTAGAAAGCTTGTTAAAGAAGGGTTTTCGTTTTTAAACATAACACGTCGAATACATATTTAACGACTTATTTGCATGAATGTTATGTTTTACCGACTCACTCGAAATGGTTGCTTTTGAACAATTTTGTTTCTTTATAACGCTACTCCATTTTGTTTTCCTCTGTGTTGACGACTCTCATAATAGACGCCCTTGAGAGTACTGCATGAATATTATTTTTTTTGCTGAGCGCATTATTTTCTTTAGTTATTAATAGCTGTTTCTGTTGCAGGTGGTATACTATTCAGTTCTGCGCTTTTCCGCCGACCCACACTCCATTTTCGTTTATGATTTGCCACACTCTTCTCCTTTTCGTCGCAGCCTAATTTCTATCTAAATACGACTTTTATATGCCACCACATATTCTTTTTTTTGTTGTTATATTTTTTGTCTATTGCATAGTTTGGAAATAACCGGTTACGTGCGGTTTGCTTGAACCGCATATTCTATATCCGCGCATTATATTAGACACATCTTTTTTTTCTGTTTGTACGACCGCGTCCACACATCCTCATTAAAAACATTTAAAATTTATTTAGAGAATCAATTTGCCAAACTCAGTTTTTTTTCAAGTACGTATTAGGTGTTCCGAACCTAGTAACAACTTAGTTCAGTTGTGACCAGAAGGGTAAACCCAAGGCAGCATGAACGGAAAGTATAATCTCATGCACATTCGTTTCATGCTTACTGGCGACTCATCAGTAGGAGCCGTTATTACGCCCTTTAACTACTATATATTTGGGAGAAGAATGTGCAGTAATAGGACGTTACAAATTCCTAGCCGAATGTGTAAACTTGCACTTAAAAAATATATATATATATATATATATATATATATATATATATTATACACACCAAATCTCGAAATGGTACCAACACGTTGGATTTCGCTCTTCTTTGGATAATAAATTTTTCGAATTATACTTGCATTTTTTGTTTGCTTTGCACCTCACTCCAGGAGTGATTTGGCTGTTCTGTGATTAATCGCGCCTAGTCACTTTATCTAATTATTAGTCAAGTCCAATTTGGAATCTAGCTCAATTATTTAGTTTTCAAAGTACTATACTCAGAAGGAATTATTCCTGTCAAATTCAGCTTCAACTCGATATCATCGATCAGCTATTTCAATATATACACACACACACACATATATATATATATATATATATATATATATATATATATATATGAATACCTTCAATATTTAAAATAGTAGCCATATTCGAAGCAAATTTAAAATGTGCGAAAAATAGTCTACTCGACGAAATTTAGAAAATAATTCGTTAATTTTCAAAAAGAATTGAATATGTTACAACATGCACATTTTTCTGTTTAATATAATCGAGGAGCATCAGTCTGAATTGAAATTAAACTTTACACTCATTTGCAGCAACCCTAGGTGAGTTTATGACGAGTTAAGTGCTGACCGATGAGTGTTTCGGGAGGACGTTTGAATGCGGTTAAGTTTAGATTAACAATATTAAAACAATTATTGCTAAAGCTAAAATCGTCCGACTTTCGAATGATTGAGTTTACACATGGCCTATGTTTTGCGGCGATACATTTTTGAAGGACCCTCCCTAACAACATCATCCACATACTTGTTTCATATGCGTATTATGCATTTGCGCCAACCTATAAACTTTTGATAAACGATAACGAGACGTTTAACGAAACCATCACGTTGTCACAACTATTTTCCCCGACAATTTAGTTGCTCATTAAGTTCAATCTAAGTCAGTCTGTGCACTTCTTACATATTTTATAATATATAATAATTCGCTGGATGACGCTGCCGGAATGTGTTGCAGTAACAAATGTCGTCGTGAATTCGTAATATTTCTGTATGTCTTACAATCTTGCTTCATGGTAAAGACTCATTTCGCATTTACAATTTATTCTCGATTTTGTGATATTTTTTTCAGATTTCGACTTTGAAAAAGAAAGGCCATTATCATTCATTTGTAAAGGCTCATTATTAATTATTTGAACATTTTCAAATTCGTATACCTTGACGTTTGAGTTTTATGTGATAATTTACAATCTCATTATTTCATGCTTTATCAAGGTAATTTGAGGTTTAAAAACTCTTTTTAATTTGTCAGGTGTGGCAGTTCGTTAGATTTTATCTAATAGTGGTTTCCTGTGTTAATCATTATATCTCATTTTAATTATTTTACGCTTTTATTTACAAAAGCTGTCTGTATATGCTATTATTTCTTTTGATGTGATGTTTAATTTAAATTCATATAGTATTTGTAGGATATTGCATTCGTTTTGAGTGCATTCGTCGTTTTGGCAAGAAAGCCTTGTTATAACTTGAAATAATAGCATTACGATCAGAAATTTTTTATAGAGAACGAGGTGATTTATCACCAGTTATTGTGACATTTTTCATTTCTCTGTAACATTTTTATCATACATGAATTTAGGTACACTTAAAAATGTAGCAACTTTACCTTCACTCGAACAGTCTATTTAGATATACAAACATTTTAGTGACCATCAATTCTATATGCAGCAGTATTGGAAAAATGGTATATGTTAATTCAAATTGGTTATTAAAAATGTGCAAATGTCAAAAATTAAAATTCGGTGTACGCTCCTTATTACATGATTTCGATCCGACTCATCAGTAGGAACCATCACAGGTATGTGAAAAGAAAACTAAAATAAATTCTGCAGCAATACGACTTCAAAGGAAACTCATTATACGGAATATGTATCATAACCGTAAAGTTGACAGACATCATGGTTTTGGAGATTGGCCTAGTTTCGCCGAAAATATAAATAGGCACTAATTCTGTACAAATGCTATTCCAGCAGAGCCTTATACTCAGACATCGATCTACATCAGTTTTCAAAAGGGGTGATATTGAAAACCTTGAATTCAATTATAAATAGCTATGGATTATTTTTTATGAGAGTTGTTGTATATATTATATTATATTAGATATTACGTACCCGGAAATTTATAACTTTCGGTAACCATGCTATGAATTTTAATCTCTATATCTATTAATTTCGATTTTCCGTCGTTGATGGAAATGAACTACAGGTGCATAACATTGAATATCTCAGATTTTGGTTATTTCTTATGCAAATCTAATCAACTACTGATCATAAACACGGTTTGAGTACGCTAATTCTTTGCACAATATTATAACGTGTATTATTAGCTGAGGTCATAAATTTGTAAATGTTGTTGTAGAAAATCTGACCCTGGATTTTCTAAATTTTTATATATAAATTTGTCATTGATCACATACAGAAACATTATTATTATTATTATTATTATTATTATTATTATTATTATTATTATTATTATTATTATTATTATTATTATTATTATTATTATTATTATTATTATTATTATTATTATTATTATTATTATTATTATTATTATTATTATTATTATATTATTATTATTATTATTATTATTATTATTACATATTATTATTATTATTATTATTATTATTATTACTATACTTTGGTAAAAGGTAGGATAATTTAAAATATATTTTTATAGTAAATAATAAACAAATCCGATCATTTTATTTGGCAATAACATTAAAATAACAATTTATTTGAGTCAGTGAGTACCAGCCTTGTTTCCAACTACTCTCATAAATTGTCAATTGAGTTTTATTATCATCCACGTGGTTAATTGTTGAGGAATAGGATTCTGAGTGTGTGTTAAACTAAGTCTTTATTTGTAACTAAAGATTGCTTATGAATTAGCCATTATACTCTGATGGATGTTTATAACCAGATTTCGTTTTTTGGCCATAAGAATTATGATTTATTTTCATCGTCGGTAAATTCTCATATCACGTTGTTTTTCAGCTCCAAAACAATCAGTTTTACTCTTGTACCGTCCTATTATTCCACATTCTTGACCAAAATATATAGTGGTTAAAGGGCGTAATACAAGCTCCTACTGATGATTCGCCAGTAAGCACGAAGCGAATTTGCATGAGATTATACATTCCGTTCATGCTGCCTTTGATTTATCCTTCTGGTCACAATTGAACTAATTTGTTATTAGGTTCGCAACATCTAACACATACTTTCATATATATTAATTTTCCGTAACCAACTGTATTTAGCTGTTATATATTGAATTGAATGATGTCATGCTTACCGCGAAATAGGATAACTGATATCGATCAAGGCCAGAGTGTATGGATTTATTGGAGTAACAGGTGTTCAGAAATTGTTGTAATTCTCAATTTCGGTAAACTA
This sequence comes from Eudiplozoon nipponicum, assembly GCA_029291075.1. Classification (NCBI taxonomy): domain Eukaryota; kingdom Metazoa; phylum Platyhelminthes; class Monogenea; order Mazocraeidea; family Diplozoidae; genus Eudiplozoon; species Eudiplozoon nipponicum. The sequence goes on along the minus strand of JAQBSW010000817.1, from coordinate 73,307 downwards.
TAGCATAAATTGATATCCATCAGGTTGGTATCATGTACCGACTCGGAAACCATAGTGTTAGTACCATTTACCTTTTCGGTACAATAATGTTGGTATCAGTTACTAACACAATAGCCATAGTGTTAGTATCCTTTACAGACTCGGTATATATATTACATAGAGTGAGTTAACATGGAAGTCGCATTGTCATAGACTTTATATGATGTTAGCCTCACTATTGCAGATTTACACATTCGTCTAGGAGATTGTACCGTCCTATTATTCCACATTCTTCTACCAAATATATAGTGGTTAAAGGGCGTAATACCGGCTCCTACTGATGATTCGCCAGTAAGCACGAAACGAATGTGCATGAGATTATGCTTTCCGTTCATGCTGCATTTGGTTTATCCTTCTGGTCACAACTGAACTAATTTGTTACTAGGTTCGCAAAACCTAATACATACTTGCATATATATTAGCTCTTCGCAACAAACAGTATTTAACTGTAGTATATTGAATTGAATGATGTCATGCTTACCGCGAAATGTGATAACTGATATCGATCAAGACCAGAGTGTATGGTCTAACTGGAGTAACAGGTGTTCGGAAATTGTTGTAATTCTCAATTTGGGTGAACTTTAGCATAATTTATATCCATCAGGTTGGTATCATGTACCGATTCGGAAACCATAGTGTTAGTATCCGGTACTCAACGATTTCAAAAAAGTTATCAGTTACTAACACAATAGCCATAGTGTTAGTATCCTTTACAGACTCGGTATATATATTATATAGTGTGAGTTAGCATTGAAGTCGCATTGTCGTTGACTTTAGATTATGGTAGCTTCACTATTACAGGTTTACACATTCGTCTAGGAGATTGTACCGTCCTATTATTCCTCATTCTTCTACCAAATATATAGTGGTTAAAGGGCGTAATACCGGCTCCTACTGATGAGTCGCCAGTGAGGACGAAACGAATGTGCATGAGATTAAAATTTCAGTTCATGCTGCCTTTGGTTTATCCTCCTGGTCACAACTGAACTATTTTTTACTAGTTTCGCAACACCTAATATATACTTGCATATATATTATTTCTCCGCAACAAACATTATTTAACAGTTTTACTCTTGTTTGACCGAACTTATTTTGAGATTTCGGCGTTGAGCTGGCTTGCTGTTTCTTCAAACCTAGAATATATAAACATGAAAGTGTATTCAAAATGTCTGAAATGACAAATTCAGAGATAATATTGTAATATTCAGACAAACGCTGCAAGCATTCTGATCAGAATCATTAAAAATATATTAGGAATTAACACAAATTGAAGTTAACAAAAAGCAGAAGATTGCATCATTTTGGCATTACCACCCAACTAATGTGCCAAGCTAGATATGCAATTAATATTAAAATGTACACAATGTACATTTTTACTTTTAAAATTTTAGCATAATTCAGGATTATGTTTAAAATCGCAGACAAAATAAGACGTAGAAACATTTTTCGACAAAAATAAATGTACGTTTGAATTGAAATGGTCAATCGTCAGACAATTAAACAATAATTGATTGCGCGAGTGGTGGTTAAATTTCTTTAAATCAAGTTTATGAGCTTGGAGTAAACACCAATCCCATTTTATGTAATATTCAGACAAACGCTGCAAGCATTCTGATCAGAATCATTAAAAATATATTAGGAATTAACACAAATTGAAGTTAACAAAAAGCAGAAGATTGCATCATTTTTGGCATTACCACCCAACTAATGTGCTCAAGCTAGATATGCAATTAATATTAAAATGTACACAATGTACATTTTTACTTTTAAAATTTTAGCATAATTCAGGATTATGTTTAAAATCGCAGACAAAATAAGACGTAGAAACATTTTTCGACAAAAATAAATGTACGTTTGAATTGAAATGGTCAATCGTCAGACAATTAAACAATAATTGATTGCGCGGGTGGTGGTTACAATTCTTTAAATCAAGTTGATGAGCTTGAAGTAAACACCAATCCCATTTTATGTAATATTCAGACAAACGCTGCAAGCATTCTGATCAGAATCATTAAAAATATATTAGGAATTAACACAAATTGAAGTTAACAAAAAGCAGAAGATTGCATCATTTTTGGCATTATCACCCAACTAATGTGCCAAGCTAGATATGCAATTAATATTAAAATGTACACAATGTACATTTTTACTTTTAAAATTTTAGCATAATTCAGGATTATGTTTAAATCGCAGACAAAATAAGATGCAGAAACATTTTTCGACAAAAATAAATGTACGTTTGAATTGAAATGGTCAATCGTCAGACAATTAAACAATAATTGATTGCGCGAGTGGTGGTAAAAATTCTTTAAATCAAGTTTGCGAGCTTGAAGTAAACACCAATCCCATTTTATGTATTATTCAGACAAACGCTGCAAGCATTCTGATCAGAATCATTAAAAATATATTAGGAATTAACACAAATTAAAGTTAACAAAAAGCAGAAGATTGCATCATTTTTGGCATTACCACCCAACTAATGTGCCAAGCTAGATATGCAATTAATATTAAAATGTACACAATGTACATTTTTACTTTTAAAATTTTAGCATAATTCAGGATTATGTTTAAAATCGCAGACAAAATAAGACGTAGAAACATTTTTCGACAAAAATAAATGTACGTTTGAATTGAAATGGTCAATCGTCAGACAATTAAACAATAATTGATTGCGCGAGTGGTGGTTAAATTTCTTTAAATCAAGTTTATGAGCTTGGAGTAAACACCAATCCCATTTTATGTAACCAGTCGTCGAAGAACATAGCAAAACTAGCGCCAGTCGCACGCACTGACGCGTTTCGACATTCCATGATCATCATCAGGTTACGACGGCAAACTGACAAGCGAGGATCAAACCGCATGGAAAGAAAATTTTATATGCGCCTCTCAGTTCGCATACATTGTACTTGACTGGAAATGTCTGTTTCACAGTTTCCATTTAGTCAACAACATAAACTGATTGCAGCTTTCGCCACAAATAAATATATAGGCAATACAATTAAACAATAATTGATTGCGCGGGTGTGGTAAAAATTCTTTAAATCAAGTTTCCCAGCCTGAAGTAGACATCAATCAAATTTTATTTAACCATGTTTATCCATATATGCTTAGTTATAAAGCGCAAATAATGCATTTAGTAATTATTTTGTACGCTACGTCTGGAGAACATACGTGCGATGTTTTAATGATGTGTTGCGCAATAGCAGACGTGTATTCACCATTTGATTGAAAACAGGCGTTTAAGTTGCAATGTTCTCTCATTCGAGTAATTGACCGTCTGGTCGATCGACCTACGTAAGTTGATCGACAACTTGCGCATGTTTATTGGTAAATAATATTTGATATCGACATTAACGGCTGTTTCTCTTTGATTGCTGGTAAAGGCAAGTGTGTTACCCTAAATAACACTCGTAGTTTAGCTGCATTAAATGTGCGTGTTAATGCTGCTTCAACTTTCGTTTGTGCCATTCGGGAAACTGCATCCCCTTTAAATGGGATGTTTAGGTAGACTGTTTTCTTTTCTGGCCCATAATACGTCTGTTTCTGTTTAATTCCCTTTTAATAATTGATTCAATTAATTGTCTGGGATAGCCATTAGACATTAAATCGTTAATTGCTTTATTATATTCATTTTCTTTAGAATCTTGACTAACCAACCTGTCAATTCTTGAAAAGCAACCACGAACTGTTGATAATTTATATTGAAATGGCACAAAACTGCTGTAATGCAAATACTGTGCAGACCATGTTGGTTTATGGTAAATTGTTCTGTTTAATTTACCATTAGTTTCTTTCTTTAATAGTACATCTAGGAAAGGCAGACAGTCATCTTTCTCGTGCTCTGACGTGAAAGCCGATATTCTTATTGCTTTGTTGAAACTTTGAAGCAATGTTCGTGATTGCGACCTGTTCTTAAGTACAAGAAATATATCATCCACGTACCGTACATATTGAGCACATTTACTTGTCACTCTTTAATGATGTATTTTCTAGGTGCCCTAGAAAAATCTCAGCCAACACTGGAGATAAGGGTCTTCCCATTGCGACACCATCAGTCTGTTTGTAGATGCTTCCATTAAAACGAAATCGTACGTCTTTCGTGCATAATAAGATAAGCTTGCGTAGGGTGTGACTTGGGTGTGTATCTTGTGTATTAGATGAACTGTCTTTTTGCAAGAATGAAATTTTTTATGTTTTTGCCTACAGTTATGAAGAAAGGTAAAGCAAGAATTTTGAATAAATTAGAAAAAGTGCCAATCGATCAGCTAACAATGGAGGCACTATCGATGGGCCGAAATTATGGAATTCATCCTTCTAATAAATGCGATGTTGATTTTGAGGCAGCATTTGAATTGCTATTTGAACAAACAGCTGACTTGGAACCTACCAGTATTGATTATAAAAATTGGTTCAAGGCTACACTAGTTGATCAGGCTTCACATCTGAAATCGTCTAAATGCGCAGAACAGCATGCATTGACAAAGCAACATCTAAATGCGCTTAGAGGTATCAGCAGAAATGCAGACATCAAAATACTACGCGCTGATAAAGGAAAGAGCGTAGTTATAATGGACAAATCTGACTACATACAAAAGATGGAAAACGTGTTAAAGGACAATACAAAATTCACACGTCTAGACGATAAATCAGATGAAATAGACAAGGTGGAGCGCAAAGTAATAAATGAAATTAAGATTTTGACAGATGCCGGTTTTATTGATGAGGCCACTGCACAGAAGCTCAAGCCAGTTGGATCATCTACACCAATAATGTACGGATTACCAAAAACACACAAAAGAGGTTGTCCTATGAGGCCAATTTTATCAATGGTAAATTCTCCGTTTCATGCACTAGCTAAATGGCTAGTTCGTTTACTTGAACCATTACGTAAACTACTAGGTAATCATTCGGTTGCCGATTCGTTTGAGTTTGTAAACAAAATTCAAGATATAAATGTTAAAAACAAGATTATGGTATCTTTTGATGTTACGTCTTTGTTTACAAATCTTCCAATTGATGAAACCATTGAAATTATAGTCAAAGCGGTAGAACACGATATATTACCATCGCCGGTGCCAGGTCACACTCTACGCAAGCTTATCCTATTATGCGGTTTCGTTTCAATGGAAGCATCTACAAACAGACTGATGGTGTGGCAATGGGAAGCCCCTTATCTCCAGTGTTGGCTGAGATTTTTCTAGGGCACCTAGAGAATACATCATTAAAGAGTGACATAAGTAAATGTGCTCAATATATACGGTACGTGGATGATATATATCTTGTACTTAAGAACAGGTCGCAACCACGAACATTGCTTCAAAGTTTCAACAAAGCACATAAGAATATCGGTTTCACGTCAGAGCACGAGAAATATGACTGCTTGCCTTTCCTAAATGTACTATTAAAGAAAGGAACTAATGGTAAATTAAACAGAACAATTTACCATAAACCAACATGGTCTGCACAGTATTTGCATTACAGCAGTTTTGTGCCATTTCAATATAAATTATCAACAGTTCATGGTTGCTTTTCAAGAATTGACAGGTTGGTTAGTCAAGATTCTAAAGAAAATGAATATAATAAAGCAATTAACGATTTAATGTCTAATGGCTATCCCAGACAATTAATTGAATCAATTATTCAAAGGGGAATTAAACAGAAACAGACGTATTATGAGCCAGAAAACAGTCTACTTAAAAACCCCATTTAAGGGGGATGCAGTTTCCCGAATGGCACAAAAGAAAGTTGAAGCAGCATTGACACGCACATTTAATGCAGCCAAACTACGAGTGTTATTTAGGGTAACACACTTGCCTTTACCAGCAATCAAAGAGAAACAGCCGTTAATGTCGATATCAAATATTATTTACCAATATACATGCGCAAGTTGTCGATCAACTTACGTAGGCCGATCGACCAGACGGTTAATTACTCGAATGAGAGAACATTGCAACTTGAACGCCTGTTTTAAATCAAATGGTGAATACACGTCTGCTATTGCGCAAAACATCATCGAAACATCGCACGTATGTTCTCCAGACGTAGCATTCAAAGCAAATATTAAATGCAAAAACAAAAGGGAGCTAACCACATACGAAGCCTTATGGATAAATAAATTGCAGCCGGATTTATGCAAGCAGATGAAGCACGTACAAGCATTGAGCTTGACCAGGATGTGACATACGCAATATGATTGTTTTTCGTTTTTCGCACTCTCTCTATGTTCACATGCTTCTATCCTGTTTTGCTTTCCAATTCATATATGAAGATATGTTCATTAGTAGATATTTGAGAAGACAATGGGAAAGAAATGTTTTTTATATCTGATAAAATTTCTTTTTGTTTTCGCACACAGGAAGGGTACAATGAATATAGATATGTGTTGAATTAAAGATTTTGGCAGGATTTTCTATGTATATATCTGTCCGTATAAACCAAGCATAGCCTGAGGTAATGAAAAAATGGTCGGGTATACCTGTTTTCACGGTTTTTGAATAGCATCAAGTAACACCCAGAATACTTCGCCGACACCGTTCGAATAGGGGCACGTGTCACGCACGGTTTGAGTCGCCACACCTGTCGAATACTACACGCTCTTTTTATTTATATGCAAACTGGTGATCTCGATCAGTTATTCCTTCCGGTTTAGCCTGTTTCGCATCTCAATAAAAATTAAATATGCATCTAGACGTCAATAAATTACAATGATCCAAACAGTAATTGTTGATTTCCTATTAAAGTCGAAACCGGTCAGCGGAATGAACGGTTTTTGTTACTTTAAGCAATGGTCAGTTCCTGCTCACAAATATGTGTAATCACAATCCTGTGATGAAACTTCAAATCAGTGTTTTCTGTTCTATATTTGCATAATTGGCGTGGCTATTTTACTTAAAGCGTGATGTGGCGTAGAAAGGTTAGGCAACAATAGGAGTACATAAATAACTTCAAATTGCGCGTAATGTAGGGCAAAGGTACCGTTTACCGAGTAGTACTCGAAGAGTTCAGATAAATTGCATTTGCTACTTTATAAATAGTTTAAATTCAATTTCATTAGACAACCTGCCATTGAAATTGTGCAGCCGACATTTCCAGTCAAGTTCAATGTATGCGAGACTGCTAGAGGTGAGAGCCGCATATCTAAATTTGATTTCCATATATATTCAATGCGGTTTGATCCTCGATAGTCAGTTTGCCGTCGTACTCTGATGATGATCATGGAAGGTCGAAACGCGTCAGTGCGTTGCAACTGGCGGTAGTTTTGTTATGTTGTTCGTAGACTGGTTAAATACAATGGGGTTGGTGTGTACTTCAAGCTCGCAAACTTGATTTAAAGCATTGTTACCACCACCCGCGCAATCAATTATTGTTAAACCTGTCATTGTGTCTGTTATTTATTTACATAGTTTGAACTTTGATTTAGAATGAAAGACAAACCAAAAAATAAGTGTATTATGTAATAGTGATGAGCTTAGGTTAGAGTTCGAAACACAGAAGTAAATGTGCCACGTTTTGAGTCCTGTCAGATGCAAGTACTGGACAGTACTTGACGAGCAACCAATAAGAACAAAAATTATTGTCTGCTATGCAAAGTACATAGTTTATACTGTTGTAAATACATATCATTAAATCATATATATATATATATATATATATATATATATATATATATATATATATATAAGTGTTATCAATGTTCAGGGTAATTTTATTCCAATATGTACAGAACATTGAGATCAATTTATTGATATTCTTATTGATAGAAATTGAGCACTGCCCATATTCGTACATTAGGTCAGTTGTCTACATCCGTCCTTTTGGTTTGCTTCAATTATTATTAATATTATTAATTATGGGCTATCTTCGTAAAATGTGATCAACACTCAACAGGCTAGTCGATGATAATAAGATTATATTGGGCTTTCATGTAAACTATCGTTTGTACGTACTGGTTTTAATGACTGGCCTAATTTCCATCTACAAACACACACACACACAAACACAATACACACACACACATATATATATATATATATATATATATATATATATATATATATATATATATATATAATATACGTTTGCTTTTAAATATTACGCAGTATTTCTTTCAGGAAACAAAATAATATTAAATTAACACGAGAATTTTTAATGTGGCCAATGACCATCTTTTTGAATAAACAATCCAAGGTAAAATAAATTCATTCAGCTATGTCCATTCTTGAATTTTGTCTGGTTAATTTAATTAGAAGAAGGTGAAGTTCAAGTTTTACTTATTTTCGTGTGCAGCAGCTGTACGATTATTTTTGACTAATTGCATTTTGATTTGTGACCGCGTATTTGTTTGTATGTGTTCGTGCATATGCTTCTGTGTATTGGTAAATTCTACCGTATAACAAAGTCCAAAATTTGGTTATAAGTTTGCGTATGGTTTGGAATTTGACCAGTCTATCGCCATGCTAGCTAATACATGGATGCACACTTATTTCTGGTATGGTGTATTTGGTTTTATTTATGGTAAGATTTGTGATTTCCTCGCTGGTTGCAATACCGTTAAAACAACCTGAATTGTTTTGCTATTTCTCTCATTCGCAATTGTCATAGAGATGCCATTTGCCAAGCTAAATTGATTCCCGACTGGTCGAACGTATGTTGTTGATGCTCCAATGGATAGTCAGGTTCACCCGGTTACAAGAATATTGTTGGTGGTTTGTGTTATAAGTATAAAGTTATTTTGGCGGAAACTTTGATTAGTTACAACGGGTGATTCTTGTTTAATATAATTTGCTCCGTGTGTGTCAAATAATTTATTCAACTTTCATATTTGTTGAAGTGGGACAATCTTCAAAATGTCCGTTTTTCCCATTTTATACATGTGTCATTAACTGGATATTCAGCTTGCAGGCGCCTGATCTCAATTGGTGTGTTGTTGGATTCCGTTTTAGAATCTGTTTCTTGAATCTGTAATAATAATTTCTACTGCACATACAGGTTTATATATATATATATATATATATATATATATATATATAATCCTTTCCATTTGCAAAAAAAGAAATTTTATCGGGTACAAGAACCATTTCTTTGTCATATTCTCGTGAAGTTTCCAAAAAGTAGCATATCTTCATGTATAATTTACAAGGCATAAGTAACTAATATAAAAATGCATACGTAGAGAGAGTGCGAAATTGGGGAACAACCAATCAATTGGGTGCATCACTTCCGGTTCAAGCTGAATGCCCAAACATACTACATTTGTTTACAGGAAACCGGCTGCAGTTTGTTTATACATAAATCTTTGTATATGTTTGACTCCTTATGGTTATTACATTTAGTTATAAAATAATAAATCTGGATAAAGTAAGAAGGAAGTTCTAACGATGTGTTGTGCAATTAAAGACGTGCGTCCACCGTTTGATTTGAAACAGGCGTTTATGTTTCAATATGATATATTTTCACGTCTGTTTCTAATTGATTGCTGGAAAAGGCAAGTGAAATATCTTAAATTACACGCGTAGTTTCGTTGCATAAAAATTTGACTGGTATTGCTGCTTCAACTTTCTGTTTTGCCATTCGTAAACCTGCATCCTCCTTAAATCGGATGTTCAGCTTGACTGCTTTATTTCTGGTCTGAACTACTACTGTTTATTTTTAATTCCACTTTTAATAATTGATTCAATTAATTGTATATATATATATATATATATATATATATATATAATGCTCATTTCCTTCGAATATTACACATAATATATTTCTTAAACAAGAATTTTAATAACAAAATGGATAATGACCGGTTTGTTTAGAGAGTACATCACACCATATTATAAGATTACCTTTTAAACCTTATCACTAGTTAATTTTAAATGTAATAAAGTATATTATAACTTTTCGTTCTACTTCTATTTTTTGCTGTTAGTTTATATACGTTGGTTTACGCATACCTTTCTGTGTGCATGTATTACACGGTGATTATTTAAATCAATTTTGGAAATTGAAATAAAAACCAATCCCTTTATATATAATTTTTAAGTGTAATCTGAGAATAGTAAAAAAATATAAAATGCAATTAATCCAGCAGAACACTTTTTCCATTTGGGGATCACTTCATTTACAGTTCAAAATTGGACACGTCTTTTACGTAGTTTGAGGCACTAACCACTGAGCCACTATGCAATTTTCAGTTATGTACTAACTAATTTTAATAGGTTAGCCTTTCCTCCATATGGATCCTTTATAGTATTTATTTCGACCTAAAGTTCCAACAAGCCACCCCAAACCTCTTATTATAATAAAGATAAAATGTTATCTGGAGAAGTGGTATTGAATTGAACATTTATATAATAAAACGGTCATCTGTAGCGCGAGCAGTGATAATATATATACAAACTAAGCGTAATATAATGTGAAAAACGCAATTCCTCTATAGATTGGTTTTGTCCTTATAGGGAATTCTTTAAATAGCGTCTGGAAATTTGCCGCATTTAGGGCTCTTACTTTAGCACGCATATTCCGGAATCTATGACACGCTTCCCTTGGCTCACCTGCCTAAGCTACATACGTTTTTCAAATATATACCAACTAATGTATTGATTAGCCTTCATTTTAGGTGGAACATGTAGAGAAATAATTTGGGCCCAAAGTTCCAACTAAAAATCCCCGTTAAATACTGTTTGTTGCGAAGAACTAATATATATGCAAGTATGTATTAGGTTTTGCGAACCTAGTAACAAATTAGTTCAGTTGTGACCAGAAGGATAAACCAAAGGCAGCATGAACGGAAAGTATAATCTCATGCACATTCGTTTCGTGCTTACTGGCGACTCATCAGTAGGAGCCGGTATTACGCCCTTTACCCACTATATATTTTGTAGAAGAATGTGGAATAATGGGACGGTACAATCTCCTAGACGAATGTGTGAACCTGTAATAGTGAAGCTAACATAATCTAAAGTCAACGACAATGCGACTTCAATGCTAACTCACACTATATAATATATATACCGAGTCTGTAAAGGATACTAACACTATGGCTTTTGTGTTATTAACTGATACCTTTTTTGAAATCGATGAGTACCAGATACTAATACTATGGTTTCCGAGTCGGTACATGATACTAACCTGATGGATATAAATTTTATGATAAATAACTGATATCGATGGTTTAACTGGAGTAACAGGCGTTCGGAAATTGTTGTAATTCTCAATTTGGGTGATCTTTAGCATAAATTTATATCCATCGGTTGGTATCATGTACCGACTCGGAAACCATAGTGTTAGTATCCGGTACTCATCGATTTCAAAAAGGTATCAGTTACTAACACAATAGCCATAGTGTTAGTATCCTTTACAGACTCGGTATATATTATATAGTGTGAGTTAGCATTGAAGTCGCATTGTCGTTGACTTTAGATTATGTTAGCTTCACTATTACAGGTTTACACATTCGTCTAGGGAGATTGTACCGTCCTATTATTCCACATTCTTCTACCAAATATATAGTGGTTAAAGGGCGTAATACCGGCTCTACTGATGAGTCGCCAGTAAGCACGAAACGAATGTGCATGAGATTATACTTTCCGTTCATGCTGCCTTTGTTTTATCCTTCTGGTCACAACTGAACTAATTTGTTACTAGGTTCGCAAAACCTAATACATACTTGCATATATAAAAAGTTCATCGCAACAAACAATTTTAATTATTACTAGGTTCGCAAAACCTAATACATACTTGCATATATATTAGCTCTTCGCAACAAACAGTATTAAACTGTAATATATTGAATTGAATGATGTCATGCTTACCGCGAAATGTGATAACTGATATCGATGAAGGCCAGAGTGTATGAGTTTAACTGGAGTAACAGGTGTTCGGAAATTGTTGTAATTCTCAATTTGGGTGAACTTTAGCATAAATTTATATCCATCAGGTTGGTATCATGTACCGACTCGTAAACCATAGTGTTAGTATCCGGTACTTATCGATTTCAAAAAAGGTATCAGTTACTAACACAATAGCCATAGTGTTAGTATCCTTTACAGACTCGGTATATATATTATATAGTGTGAGTTAGCATTGAAGTCGCCTTGTCGTTGACTTTAGATTATGTTAGCTTCACTATTACAGGTTCACACATTCGTCTAGGAGATTGTACCGTCCCATTATTCCACATTCTTCTACCAAATATATAGTGGGTAAAGGGCGTAATACCGGCTCCTGCCAGTAAGCACGAAACGAATGTGCATGAGATTATACTTTCCGTTCATGCTGCCTTTGGTTTATCCTTCTGATCCCAACTGAACTAATTTGTTACTAGGTTCGCAAAACCTAATACATACTTAAAAATCCCCGATGTTTCATCATTGAAGCAGCAACGGGCTACCTAGTGAAGAGCAAAATAATTAAAGATTTATGTAATTTAACGATAATTGATTGTGCAAATGGTGAAAACAATTATTAAAATCAAGGATGAATGCTCGGTATAAACACTAATCAGTGGATAGGCTTTCGGAATCCGAAGTAAACATGTTTGGGACACGAATTGTTAACAGTATTTGCAGCTTTCCCAATAAGGAGGAAATCGCTCTATGGAATTAAATGCCTTTTTTATAATTCACACTGCTTAATTTTAAATGAAATATTTTTCTGTAAAAAGATTGGTCTTAATATAAATTTTGCAAACTGGATTTAAATTAATATTACGATTATCCCGGTTATCAGTGTTTTTTTAAATTATATAAATCTTAAATTCAACACCACTTACACGGAGAGCGTGGTATCTATTATATTCTGACAGATTTTCGTGTCCAATTGGAAATGTATGTCTAAACAATTGCCACAATGAATCCACCTGCACAAAGGTCTAACTGAAAGAATACTCTAATAATTAAATAACAGAAAATTGTGTGTAGTGTTCAGCAAGGCGTCACATGGATAAAGACACAGACTTTGAATTGCCGATGTCAGGGCTTGAGCCCTGTCCATGACATATTTTAGACAGGCGTCATCATAAACGTACGCAATATTACACGGGTCACTGATAACTAATCTTTCACTGCCATATAACAATAAGAAAAAGAACAAAAAAATAAACAAAAAACGGAAAATTAGTAATAATTTTAACAAAAACAATAATATAGGCAAACATATGATTAAAGATGAGTGATTTGTGAGGCAGGATCAATTTAATAAGGGTATATTTACATAGACAACAAACAAAAGAGAAGCAAACTAAGCCTTTTCGGAAAATAATTATAGCCAAGTCAGCAATATAGATTTCGAGGAGTTTTCAGCGTGTCACGTCATGCAAATCACATCTTCAAGTCATAACTATCACTATATCTCATCATGAACAGAACGTTCGGATTTCTCAACGGGGGCAGAATCCGAACAACTGAATAAAATGCATTTAATAACTTGAACATTGCCTAGTTTATACTATTTAGAGAAATACTGTTTGTTGCGAAGAACTAATATATATATGCAAGTATGTATTAGGTTTTAAATGAGCATGATTAATTTATGTAATTTATTTTACCACCGTGCAATTAATTATTGCTAAATCACTATGTGATACTTGAGGTATGGTTATACCAGTATTTAGTTTTTTTTTTAAATTTGACCAATTGTTTGCTTTATTTGGTATTGCGTTTATGAATACTTTCTTCAAGTACTTTTGCTGTTACATCACTTTGTTCTTTAATATCATTTCATCTCCTAGGTAACAGTAAGTAGGGTTTGCAGATTTCAGTATTAATAGCTCATATCGTTGTGCAATTTCTCTCGCTGTCAACAATTCCATTGATGTCGTGTGCGAAACTGTTTTTTCTTCTGTTTGTTGCTATTCCGATGTCACGCTTAAAAATAATGGTGAGATTAGGTAGCTTATATATATGATTTAGAATTCAATGACGTAATTTGTCAGAAAGCGGTTGAGACTGGTTCAATAGTCTCTAATATAAATCGTATCATAATGGAAGCTTATGACCACTTCAATATGGAGGATATTAACAAAAGAATTGGAAAGATTCTATGAATGAAGGAAGGCAAAGTTACACTATAATTTTAGAAACTGTTTCAAACTAGCCAATTTGCCCCGGTGTATGATGACTCAATTTCACAAAGAGTTACAAGTCCACTGAGGTTTTACGGCTTTGTAAAATTTCATACAACGGGGTACTCCGTCGTAAAGTCCATCCCCTCCTCAACGTGGTACGACGGTGCTAACCATGTCTCGATGGCCGATCGTGACATGGGCTAACGGGGCTATGGCGGTGGTGTCACCAGGGCGTGGTGGATTTCCGACCGGCAATCGGATCTCCTATAAAATACCACATGAGCCCGACTACGGCACTCATGACTCGGCGTGTGTTCCCGCCACAAAAGGGTTCTCAACAGCTCACAGGATTACATGGGCCCTCGGACAGTACCCCGTACTCCGAACGGCGAATGAGCTCTCAACAGCCACTGGCAACCATGCAACTTGCACTGAAGCTGCTTGCAGACTGCGCTTGGATGTGCAAAGGCTAGAGGTGCGTCCTCGATCGGTGCCGAGTGGTGAGGGACACCACTTGGTACCAAATTCCCAAGAAACTCCATGAAATGTGGAGCCGGCTTATCCTCCAAAAGGAGTCAGCCGCAGTAAAGTAAAGTAAAGTAAGTACTCAATAAGAATTGTTGTTAATGTACCATATTCTGCAACCTATGAGATTTCTGATTTCCTGTGCCATAGAATTATCAAATATAAGTAATTTTGCCGAAAACATTAATCAATAAATATACAATTTTAATGGAAAAATTACTATTTACAAACTTGAAGATTATGCTAGAATGGTAAGTTTAGATTTGGTTGTTATTTATAATAATATATTTGTCCAATAGACGGGATTTTTTGAATAAATTCATCATTGAGAACCCGCAAATACAGGAAGGACGCAATAAGAAGATAAATCATATGATGACATTGATTAATGCTGGTATGTCATCAGAAAATTTATGTTAAGACATGAATTTGTCTAACAGTTTAGACGTGAAACTACGTGATAACCGTTATCGGTTTCAATAGCTAACAACTATTTCGATTCTATCCTATTAGAAAGAACAACATTCACACCTTCAATTTACGTAAGTTACCTGGATGACATATTTAATATTAAGAAGCTTGACGACGCTTAATTAAATAAATTCGTTGAAATAGCCTACCGAATGATCGATATGAATTTCATGTTAGAAAGAGAGAAATTTTGTTATGATTTTTAAGTGTTAAGTTAATAAGAAAAGGTGTTAGTGTTTAAGGTGATATCTGCAGAAAAAGTACATATTCAGGAATACTCTTGAATTTTAGTTTATTCACGCGTACTGAATGAAAGTTGTAATTCTTAAGTCTTTGTAAATATGAGGTCGAACGATGTGCGGTTATAAACGTAGAAAAAGTAAATTTAAAGTTTGAAACAAATATTTCAAATAAACGATTGCCCAATGAAAAACAGTCAGGATTAAGTGAAGTTCGAAGAAAATTGTATGTTGAACCTTCTTGGTCCAAGTAACAGGAAGCCAGATTTGGTGGGAAAGTAATCATTACACCTGGTTTAAAGTTTAGAAGGAAAGTATAAACGTTGGTGTCTAAATAAAATATAAATAACTATTTTGAAGCAAACATGTACATTAGACGGCTTAATTCTCAACTAAAATAAAAGGATCCCTTTATTAGATACATTTGGTTTCAATGACATGCCTTTTAAGTAAAAGTAATCACGTGTATTTGGAAACAAACATGCAACAGAGTGTGGTTAGTGACAAAGAGTAGGAAACGCTATTGGGAATTGATTATGGAAGGAGCGGTGAGCAAGCGCCATAAAATTAATGCCCAATAGATTTTAAAAGAGGCAGCTAAATTATGTTAATTATATGGTAATTCGCTTTTTAAATTATTCATTAAGCCCATATTGTCTATTAGACCACAATTAGGCATTTTTATTACAAACTTCGAGTTTTCCTTGTTTTAAAAACCCTTATTTTCGTGAGGCCTTTTATCAATCAATTCGGCCTTGCTTTTCTTTTCTGTAGGTCATTGTTACAAGTCTTCTTACATAGCTTTAATTGTCATTTACAGGTCTTCAACTGAATATAAGCAAAGGTTTTGTTTGTAATTGAATTTTGATTTATACGAGATAATTTTGTTATTGACCCAACATCATATGTAAGCAACAAGCATGATAGACTGGCTTGCAGCTTGTCATTTAATCTTACTTGATTATACTTATCCTATATGTAAAACTTATATGAAGTGATCAATATTCAGATGAACTGCTAAAGTATTGCTGATTTGGGTGAAAATTTATTTATTGTAAGCGATACAGTGCTTTAATGTGTACTGTTTATTCTTAGAGGAAATTTTGAGAAAG
This sequence comes from Eudiplozoon nipponicum, assembly GCA_029291075.1. NCBI lineage: Eukaryota > Metazoa > Platyhelminthes > Monogenea > Mazocraeidea > Diplozoidae > Eudiplozoon > Eudiplozoon nipponicum. The sequence continues at coordinate 56,868 of JAQBSW010000817.1, read as the reverse complement.
TGTGTTATCATCGTATTTTGTAATAAATGTAGGCATACAGGGCAACATTGCAGCGACTATAATTTACATAAGGAGACGCAAATCTGAAGGTAAATAAATTATAAGCGAACTCTGATTTTGACTCTGTGTTAACTTGTGTTCCATGTGTTCGGTATAGTTGAAAGGAAAAGCACGGACTTTGAAAAATACTACCGCACACTCATTCAAAGTATAAATCAATAAATTTAAGGTATCCTTTTGGCGTGAATTTTTATACCATGTTTTATACACAATGAAAAGTCTATTAAAATACCGATCAAACTTTTATTGACACAGGTCTAATAAGTTTTCGGGCTCGCCCGGATGCTAGCAAATGATTATCGGATCCTGCTAATCCAGGCCAAACGACTAAAATGTAATTTTACTGGAAATGGTGAATTTTTACACGGAATGGTTGTTGCTTTACTTAAAGAGCTTCACGTATGAACAATAATATTTCGACTATCATTTTCTGTTTAAGTGAGAAATTCGTCAAATAGGTTGGGAACTCAGTTTAAAATATATGCTCAAATATAAACATCAGTCGCATTGATTTCAACCAGTCGTCGAACAACATAGCAAAACTACCGCTAGTAGCACGCACTGACGCATATCGACTTTCCATGATCACCAACTGAGCACGACGACAAACTGTCTAGCGAGGATCAACACGTCATCCATACACATATGAAAAGCAAAAATAGGCAGGCGGCTCTCCCCTCCAGTAGTCTCGCGTACATTTAAATTGTCTGTAATTTTCGGGTGCAAAATTTCTCTCCAGTCTCGAATATTAAAGTCTTAGCAGCATTCGCCATAGGGATAATTAGGTCGTATAATTAAACTTTCATGAACTGTGCGAGTTTTGTTATGTTGTTCGACAATTGGTTAAATAAAATGAGATTGGTGTTTACTTCAATCTCGCAAAATTGATTAAAACAATTGTTACAACCACCTGCGCAATCAATTATTGATTAATTGTTTTGCCTATGTATTTATTTTCGGTGAAAGCTGTAACCAGTTAATGTTCGTGGCTGCATAGAAATAGTGTATCCGACATTTCCCGTCAAGTACAATGTTTGCGAAACTACTAGAGATGAGAGCCGCATATCTAATTTTTCTTTCCTTATATATGTCATGCGGTTTGATCCGCACTAGTCGTAGAAATGCGTCAGGGCATGAGACTGGCGGCAGTTTATCTATGTTTTTCGACATCTAGGTAACAACTATGGGATTGGTGTTTACTTCAAGTTCCAAACTTGATTTAAAGAATGGATACTACTACCCGCGCAATCCATTTTATTTTAATTGTTTGGTCTATATATTTATTTTCGGTGTAAGCTGTAATTATTTAATGTTCATGACTGCATAGAAATTGTGCAGCCGATATTTCCAGTCAAATTCCATGGATGAGAGACTGCTAGATGTGAGAGCCGCATATCTAATTTTGCATTCCATATAAAGGTGATGCCGTTTGATCCTCGTTAGTCAGTTTGCCGTCGTCCTCTGATGATGATCATGGAATGTTGAAACGCGTCAGTGCGTGCGACTGGCAGTAGTTTTGCAATGTTTCCAACGTCTAGTTATCTACAATGGGATTGGTATTTACTTCAGTCTCGCAAACTTGATTTAATTAATTAATACTACAACACGCGCAACCACATGTTGTTTAATTGTATGGCTTATACATTTATTTTTGGTGAAAGCTGCAATCTGTAAATTTTCCTCACTGCATAGAAATTGTGCAGCCGACATTTCCAGTCAAGTTTGATGTATGCGAAACTCCTAGATATTAGAGCCGCATATATAAATTTTATTTCTATATATATGTAATGCGGTTTGATCTTCGCTAGTCAGTTTGCCGTCGTACTACTATGATGATCATGGAAGGTCGAAACGAGTAGTTTTGCTATGTTGTTCGACGACTGGTTAAATACAATGCGATTGGTGTTTACTTCAAGCTCGCAAACTTTATTTAAAGATTTGTTACCACCACCTTGCTAGCAATAATTGCTAAATTGTATTGCCTTTATATACATATGTGGCGAAAACTGCAAATAGTAAATATTTGTGACTGCTTAAAAATTTTGCACCCTACATTTCTAGTCAAGTACAATATATGCGAAACTACTAGAGGTGAGGGACGCATGTGTAATTTTGCTTTGTATATATATGTCTGCGGTTTGATTCTCGCTAGAAAGTTTACTGTCGTACTCTGATGATAAACATTGAAGGTCGAAGTGCGTCATGGCGTGCGACTGGCAGTAGTTTATTTATGTGTTTCGACGACAAGTTAACAGCAATGGGATTGTTGTTAACTTCAATCTCGCAAAATTAATTTAAAGAATTTATCCTAACACCTGCAAAATCCATTACGTTTTAATTTGTGGCCTATATATTTATTTTTTGTGAAAGCTGTAATCAGTTAATGTTCGTGACTGCATAGAAATTGTGCAGCCGACATTTCTACTCATGTATAATGTATGCGAAAATACTAGAAGTAAAAACCGCATATCACATTTTGCATTCCATATATATGTAATGCGGTTTGATCCTCGTTAATCAGTTTGCCGTCGTACTCTGGTGATGATCGTGGACGTTTGAAACGCTGCAGTGCATGCAACTGTCGGTAGTTTTTCTATGTTTTTGTGGACTAGTTAACAGCAATGGGATTGGTGTTAACTTCAATCTCGCAAAATTAATTTAAAGAATTGATACTACCACCTGCGTAATCCATTAAAAATTTTAATTTGTGGCCTATATATTTATTTTTGGTGAAACCCGTAATCAGTTAATTTTCGTGACTGCATAGAAATTGTGGATCCGACATTTCCAGTCAAGTGCAATGTTTGCGAGACTGATAGATGTGAGACTCGCATATCTTATTTAGATTTCCATAATTATTCAGAGCGGTTTGATTCTCAAGAGTCAGTTTGCTGTCATCCTCTGATGATAATCATGGAAGATAGACAGGCGTCAGTGCGTTGCGGCTGGCGGTAGTTTTGTTATGTTGTTCGACAACTGGCTAAATACAATGGTATTGGTGTTTACTTCAACGTTGCAAACTTGATTTAAAGAATTGTTACCGCCACATGAACAATCAATTATTGTTAAATTGTATTGACTTTGTATATTTATGTGGCGAAAGCTGCATACAGTTAATGCCGACATTTCCAGTCAAGCGCAATGAATGCAAGATTTCTAGATGTGAGAGCCGCATATCTAATATGGATTTCCATATATATTTAATGCGGTTTGATTCTCGTTAATCACTTTGCCGTCGTACTCTGATGATGATCATGGAAGGTCGAAACGCGTCAGTGCGTTGCGCCTGGCGGTTGTATTGTTATGTTGTTCGACGACTGGTTAAATGAAATGGGATTGGTGTTTACTTCAAGCTCGCAAACTTGATTTAAATCATTGCTACCACTACCTGCGCAATCAATTATTATTAAATAGTATTGCCTATATATGTATTTGGCAAAAGCTACAATCAGTTAATGTTCTTGACTGCATAGAAATTGTGCAACCGACATTTCCAGTCAAGTTCAATGTATGCGAGACTGCTAGAGGTGAGAGCCGCATATATAACTTTGATTTCCATATATATTCAATGCGGTTTGATCCTCGATAGTCAGTTTGCCGTCGTACTCTGATGATGATCATGGAAGGTCGAAACGCGTCAGTGCGTTGCGGCTGGCAGTAGTTTTGTTATGTTGTTCGACGACTGGTTAAAAACAATGGGATTGGTGTTTACTTCAAGCTCGCAAATTTGATTTAAAGCATTGTTACCACTACCCGCGCAATCAATTATTATTATATTGTACAGACGGTTAATTACTCGAATGAGAAAACATTGTAACTTAAACGCCTGTTTTAAATCAAATGGTTAATACACGTCTGCTATTGCGCAACAAATCATCGAAAAATCGCACGTATGTTCTCCAGACGTAGCATTCAAAGTAATTACTAATTGCAAAATAAAAAGGGAGCTAGCCACATACGAAGCCTTATGGATAAAGAAATTGCAGCCGGATTTATGCAAAAAAACAAGTATGTACAAGCATTGAGCTTGAACTGGATGTGACACACGCAATTGATTGGTTTCCGTAACTCACACCCTCTCTATGTTCACATATTTATATCTTGTTATACTTTTCAATTTATATATAAAGATATGTTCATTAGTAGAAACTTGATGAGATTATGAGAAAGAAATTTTCCTTGTATTTGATAAAATTTATTTTTCTTTTTGCACACAGAAAGGGTACAATGATTTTATTAAAGCTCGCATTTCAAAAGAACTAATAATTAACTGAGTGCTTTTCAGATTATACATACGGAAACTCATACATGACACAAGAAAGTCAATAGTAGTTATTAGATTTGCTAGCCTCCTAATGAATGGATTTAAAAGAAATGTCTCCATTGATTTATTATTTGCAATTTTTGCGATGCTATGAGCTGTCATTCGATTAAGGCGCGCTGTATGTGGTCTGGTGAAATGTGAACTGAAGAATGCGATACACTAATGGGAACCGAAAATTTACGTCTAATTAATCTGCCAGAGTAATTCAATTTACAGCTCAAATAATAGTATATTTTAAATTTGCAGATTTAATAAATTCAAAGACAATGTACAGGCCTTTTCTGGACCTTCAATAATGGTCTATTTTATACTGACAAATATATATAATTGGATTGAATATTATCTCAAGTACGCAAACTTAATTGAAATAGTGAAGGTTAATGAAGATTACAAGTTAACTAAATAAAATTTTAATTACCTTTTACCTGACAGAATGGAGGAATGAAAATCTAAAATCTATATCGTCCTATTGCAATTTTATGATAAAGTCATCATCCGACCATTACAATGGCTATTAAATTTTCTAACCAAAAGGAGAAAATTGAATCGTTATATAGATCAGTATTGTAGCGATTAACACGAAAGGATTGATACTGAGTGTATAGGGGTAATATGATGCGCACAATTAGGTTCTGGAAAGAGTGAAAATATTACATATTTATAAATGAGATCATACACGTCATAATGTGGAGACAGAATTTAAAACCAACTGGTATTGTTGTAGACGAAATTCGATGTAGTCAAACTTGGTATACAAGGGTGGTCATAGATTCAATTAAATAGATGCAAGAGTAGTGAAATAATCGCTAGTCTCGATTTTCGACATTGCACATATGAAAGGAAAATGGCGAAGATTGAATCATTTAGTAACATAAAACAATTATGCATTATACGATTTAGAGTATCAAATTTGGTTAACTTATGTGTTATTACACATGTGTGAAATGTCTTAAATATCTTCATGAACATTTATCCTACTTATTTCATCGTTCAATTCTTTCTGTTTTATTGTATATAGTAAATAAATTCTCTTATATCTTGTAATCCTTATTAGTGACATTTTATGTTAAATGTGGACTTTCTTTACAATAGGAATAAAATTGGACTTATAAAATTTCATTTTATAAAGTATTTGACTCAACATAAATTTATTTTTACTCCTTAAATTATTTACTTATTTATTATCAACATTAGTTTATATATCCCAACATAAATTTACAGCCAGTGAATCGGTATTACTTGCCCGCCCCTAAACGAGTGGGATCAATCGTACGTACGGAATATACCATTTATAGATTACTAGAGGTGAGAGCGGCATACCAAATATGGCTTTCCATATATATATATATATATATATATATATATATATATATATATAAAATGCGGTTTGATCACTTGCTAGTCAGTTTACCCTCGTATTCTGATTATGATCATGGAAGGTTGAAACGCGTAAGTACGTGCGACTGGCGGTAGTTTAGCTTTGTTGCTCGACGACTGATTAAATATAATCGGATTGGTGTTTATTTCAAGCTCACAAACTTGATTTAAATAATTTTTTAAATTAGTTAGGTGATGACAAACAAACACTCTATTTTAAAAGAGGTAAACGCACACGTGCATGCAATTATATTTTTCCGAAGGCTTCGTAGCTATACCACAAACACACACATACACGTGCGCGCACACACGTTAACGCACATTGACTGCGTATCTGTTGAAACGTGCTATTTGTAATAGATCAGACAAATAGACATACGCGTGCATGTAAGCCATTCCCTACATCATTCACACACATGCATGAATTAAGCTCATCTATTAAAACGTGATTAATAGAAACGTAATCCACAAATACTTATAAAATAAAGGTAATGCCGTTTTGTTCGATGGGAGGACCTGTTAAAAAGGCCAAAGCAATCGGAAAGAACCACATAATCGGGATTACAGCAGCATTTGGCACGAGCAAATCGCACATAATGCGGGAAAGCTTGTTTGATTATTCTTTACTTTGTCCTGCCTGTAAATCATGATAGCTTCCCGTAAATAAAATCGACGTATAAACAAATTAATGTTCGTCATAATTAAAGTTTTCCAAAAAGCGGAAAATTATTACAAAATGCATACCATCTAGATAAATTTGAATTAAATATTCGAACGATTCTAGTTTACTGAAACTATTCCAGGTTTCATGTTAAGCTGAAACATCTCAGCGAATTACTTTCAGGATAAACAAATAAAATTTCATGCCTTAAATGTGAATGCAAATTTACAATGACTGATTTAATAAGGCTTTTGGAAAAGATTAATTAACAGACACGAAATCGATAAATAATGGCAACGGCAATATCCTTCACGAATAATAAAATAATACTGAAATTAATTAAAATGTAAAATTTTTGAAATTAGACTGGTAATTAATGCGATTAGAATCCATTGATGCTTGCAAAATAGTTGATACCAAATTCAAAAATTGCTTTGAAGGATAAAGGTTTATTTTTAGGTAAATATATTTTGAATTTAGCACACCTTAATTAAGCAAACGGTCACATAAATGAACCACCGCCATTAAAATGAAATAACGTGTTTTGAACTTCCGTATGCATTAAAAAGGATAAAGCGGTAGACCGACGGATGTCGATCAAACGGAAATGCGTATACGAAGGACTGAACAGTTTTATAGCTTTCCGAAAACACTTTCCGTTGACCAAATATTTGTGGCGTAACAAAAAATAATACGTATGTAATTAATGAAGACGCAACCGCCCAAGTAGTACGTCAATTATGTTCAATTATATACCTGCTAATTGCGATTTGTCGCTAGGCCGCGAATATGTAGGCATGAAATGGTTACCCATCCAATTTAAGTCAGTTTTGATTTCGTCTATTGCTGTTTACTTTTGTGATAGCTTAATTATGCAATAAATCATTTAAAAAATGACCATTTCCGCGTCAACAAACTTCATTTTTCAATTTTAATTTTGTTTTCACCCAGATTATTTGCTTATACATAAACGCCTTTCACGTCAAAATATATGCCGGTCGAAACGATTGCTTAAATTAAAAAAAATTTCAGCCCATCTCTTGTTCGTAAGATTGATTTAAGCAGTCTTTCTGCGCACTTCTGCATTTAATGATTTTAACATGAATTTGCTTGTTTTGATTTTTTAAAAATCTACTGCGTTTTGTATGTCAATTCGGTAGACTGAAAGTTAATTATTTTAATTTTAATCGATGCGCGTTGTAACATTTCCTTTAAATTTAGTAATTGGTTTATTTCTGTGATTAAACTGTCATTGAGTGTGCGGGCAATGCTTACAACTATTTAAATCAACGTACCGAGAAGTATCTTCTTATGTATATATATATATATATATATATATATATATATATATATATATATATATATATATATATATATATATATATATGGCGGTATAAACAAAGTATTGTTTAATATGGGAAAGACAAATTATCCAGTAGATTGGTGCCATCCTTATTGGGAACTCTTCATGTACGGCCCAGAATTTGCCCTGGACCGAGCTCGAACCCGGACACCTTTCCTACAGGAACCCTGTCGCGTACTAGAGACTATTTTAAGTTATATACTACTCACCCCAAATCAGTCATTACAGATCAGTGGTATGATGCAGTGGTATTAAAATGAACATTTATTTAATTAAAAGAATGTTGAATTCGCTAGCGGTAATTAACACAATGTTAAGCAAGTGATTAGAGTCACAGATACCGAAGCATATGTGATCAGGTTTGATCTTTGTTCGCGACAAAGTCTGTACCTTAGATCAAAATTTCACAATAAGAACGAAACTGATCTACTGGATGAATTTCCTTTTCTACCCTATGCTATTCTTAGTTTATACTGACACATGCATATGTGATAAGTTTGGTGTTTATAAAACTTTAGCAACCTAGATTTAAATAAACAAAAGTTCTATTATGGGTCAAAATTCTATAATCTTGTGCTATTACTTATACCATAAATAATTGAAGTCTAGCGTTGATATTTTAATTAAGTTAGTTAACATTTTGAATATTAATGTCAGTACGTAGGCATTACAAATTACGTCTGACAAAGTCAGGTCATGTCTTCTCGAGTTATATGCTTGTCTGCATAAGAACTGAAGACTTTAACCTGCTTTACAAAAACTAGATGTTACTTTATTTTTCTAAAAAATGAACTGTCACTTTTCTAATTCTAATAAAACATTCACTAACATCTTTTCTGTTGTATTCATTTTCGACTAAAGTGTTAACTAATGCAATTTAATTTCCCACTCATTATATTAATGTTAATTATCTAAATATTTATTTGAATATATTACGTGTTCATCAGTGTTTTTATAAGTCTCAGTCTATAAGTATCGTTATTTTTCTATGGTACAATCTATCTCTATTAAGAATATATATATATATATATATATATATATATATATATATATATATATATATATATATATATAATCTATAGAACATCTATCAGCACATCCAGCCATTCATCAAAATATGTATCACTTTATCTAATCTTAAGGTAAAATTCTTTCTATCGGTATTACTATCCAGCGAGATAGTCCTTCCCCTATCCAATATATCTAACTTTCTCCTGAATCCACTCTATCTATTTATCTACCCATCAAATTATCCACATAGATTGACGAATATTTCGGTCAAGCTATTCATCAATAAGCCCTATTTAAACCTATCTTTTCATCTGGTGATTTTTCAATCTGTCTTAAAATATACTATACTATTATTTATATTATTATATTTCTACCTGCATATGTACTAAACTTTCTATTTTTAAATCTATCCTACTATTCATATATTCATCTTTTTTGTAATCTATTTTTCACTTCCATTTACTATCTTCCCTTATGCTTATTATTATCATCATGATTTGCGTCACTTTTGAAACGCAATTGATATAAGATGATAATACTTATTTCCAGATATAAAACCTCGCTACTTGTAATTCTGAGCGCAGTTAATTGAGTACGATCCTAAATAGGATCTCTGTCGCAATCTGAAAATTTTGCTTACGGTTCTTTGAACTACTGCGATGTTGCTCGTTGCCATAAATACATATTAAACCATCCTTTGACAGCAATTAAGTACTAGTTTTTGCGCGCTTAGTAAACAATTTTTTCAAATATGACCAGAAGGATTAACCAATTTCAAGCTGAACGATAAGTATTATATCATATGCAAATTGATTTTGTGCTTACCGGCGAATCATCAGTAGAACCCGGTAATACGCCCTGTACGCACTTTATATTTGAGTGGACAACGTGGGAAAATTCGACAAGTGGATAAAAAACGATTGGTTGCGTAGTCAATGATAGCGATTACTGTTCATTAAGGTAGTGATCATGAGATAATCACAAGTCACATTTTACATAAATTTGTCAGCATAAACTAATCGTTGCACAGAAAAGGTTATTCGTCCAGTAGACCGGTTTCGTCGTTATCGGGAATTCTTCATGTACCGTCCAGAACTGTTTGTGGAAAGTACTTGAAGAGTTCTCAATAAAGGCGAAACCGATCTACTATCTGAACTGCCTTTTCAACATTACACATTGCTGTGCAATCCTGTGACAACGTCCTGTGTATTTCTTATGATGAAGTGACACCGAAAAGACTTGGCTTTGAACAGTGTAGTAAATCTTGCCTTAACATGCAAATGAATTGGTTCATTTACCAAAAATATCTGACAATAAATGGGCAATAGCAAGGGTGTTACATAACCACCATCTTGCCACAATTTAATGAAACGAGAAAAGCCCATGTTTTGATGTCCTAATAATTATTACAGGTCATAGTTTAAAACCAGGAAGGTAACTGGATTAATGGTTAATGATATTATTTATATTAAGATGAGTCTAAAACTATTAAAATGCACACGATCATAGGTTTTTGCGTAGTAAATCTGTTCGTATTTCTTGATTAAACATATAGTGCATTTTTATAATTCAACAAACATTGATTGCGAGGGAGTAAATAGCACTACTATAAATCAACGTGGTGATTATGAGATAATAATCAGTCCCATTATACACATACATTTGTCAGTATAAACTAAGCATTGTATAATGTATAAAAAGCAAACCATCCAGTAGAAAGGGTTCGTCCTTATTGGAAATTCTGCTTGTACTTACCAGAATTTGCCACGCGTAAGTGCTTAATAACAAATTCAGGTATAAATTGGGTCTTGTATTTATGTCAGTATAGCAAATTTGATTTAAATATTATAGTTTTCCAGTGATGATTCGCCACAAAGCACGAAGGGCTTATGTGCATTAGATTATACCTTTCGTTCGCGTTTGCTTTATCCTTCTCGTTCTATTTGTACAATTTTTTTTACTAGGTACACAACAATTAACGGTGTATATTTAATAATTCCTCGCAAATAATAATTTATGTTTGATTTTAAAAAAATACAAAAGTTAAGTATTAGCATTTATATTGTGGCTTGCATGTTGTTTTGAACGTAAGCGGTACCAAAAAGAATACACCCAAAAAACAATTTATTAATATACTCATGCTCGTACATAAATAGTATTGCGAATAATACGCTACATTGGAGCCGTTTTGAATGTCTTAACGCGACGAGAAAAGGCTACTCGTTTAAAGACTGGCGACGGAGTTTCTAGCAACAAAGTGATGTGATCATCATAATGACAGCACCTTACCACTGAAAGAAATCGAATTTTATAATTTATTCAATGCTGCTTTTTTATCGAAAACACATACATAGTAAAGTCAAAACAGTAAAATCTGATAAAGCTTCACATTTATATTTACCAAATAGTATAGCTTATTAAGAACATTGTACAATTGCTTGATGAAAATTTTGTACGATATTGATGCATTTTGAAGAATAATAACGAAAATACTAACGATCATCCAAGTAAGAATCCAACAAGCTTTGCCTACATTGCTCTTTCTTGGAGCCGAAATGGAATTATTGCAAGGCAGCATTAAAAACGCCGAAATGGAATTATTGCAAGGCAGCATTAAAAACGCCTATAGTTTTCATTCTAATATATATATATATATATATATATATATATATATATATATGTATAATAAATTCATTATACTTAAATTAATTTATTCTTTCACAGTTCCGTTATGTATATCATTGAAGATGTGCTTTTCGGAAATTTTGGATAAAAGCAATTTCATATAATATTTATCTAGAATATAACATTTCAAATACTCTAGACAGAAATTGGAGGGAATGTACTGAATTGCAGACAGAGTGGCAAGTACGTCCTGTGTTACACCCTGGCTATGGAGATATTTTAAACTACTGGATGATTTGAGAGTGCGGAAGAAATAGGTCAAGCAATTAATTTTTATTTTCGAATTTGCGCAACGGCCAGTTACATACCGACAACATATATGTCAAATGAATAACTGCCATTTTCGTTCAAATTAAATCAATATTGAAGGATTTGTCTCCTGTTAACGACGCTTAGTTTTGTCCTGTAGAAAATTCAAGAAGAAGAATATCCGAAATATAGCCACACTTTTACAATATGCTTAAATTGAATGTAACTCTATCAGGTATCATTGTGTTCATTTTATAACAAGATATGTGCTGTGCCATGTTGAAAACCTTGAACAAAGATGATACCAAACAGGATTCACCCAAAGAAAATAATATTGAAACAGCACTTTGAGTTCAGAAAAATTTATAATATTCCGTTTGCTGTTTTCGAGTTGTTGCGTATATTTTACAATACATTATAGCGTATGCCGTTGCGATATTGGCAAACTTGACATGAGTTTATAACAGTTAAATACTGTCTGTTGCGGAGAACTAATACATATGCATGTATGTTAAGGTGTTGCGAACCTGGTAACAAATTTTTTCACTTGTAACCAGAAGACTTGTTGTCAAAGACAGCATGAACGGAAAGCATAATTTCATGCACATTAGTTTCGCGCTTACTGGCGACACTTCAGTAGGAGCCGGTATTACGCTCTTTAACCACTATACATTTGGGTGAAGTATGTGGGATAATAGGACGGTACAATTTCATAGACGAATTTGTAAACCTGCAATAGTGAAGCTAACATCATATAGTCTACGACAATACGACTTCAACGCTAACTCACACAATATAATTTATATACCGAGTCTGCAAAAGATACTAACACTATATCTATTGTGTTAGTAACTGATATTAACATTATAGTACCGAAAAGGTACATGATACTAACACTATGGTTGCCGAGTCGATATACATGAAACCAACATAATAGATATCAATGTTTGCTACAGTTCATCGAAATGGAGAATTTCTGAACACCTGTTAATCCTATAATCCATACACTCTGGCCTTTATTGATATCATTTATCACATTTTGCGGTAAGTATGGAATCATTCAATTCAATATATAACAGTTAAATACTGTTTATTGCGGAGAACTGATATATATGCAAGTATGTATTATGTGTTGCGAAACTAGTAACAAATTAGTTCAGTTGTGATTAGGGGGATAAAAAGAAGACAGCATGAACGGAAAGTTAAATCTAATGCACATTCGTTTCGTGCTTACTGACGACTCATCAGTAGGAGCAACAACAGTATTTAACTGGTTTTATCCGTTAGTTTCTGATTTCAAATAAGTTTTTTGTCCAAAAAATGTTGAACAGAATTTCAGTAGTGTAATATTATCTATGTTTTCCGTTTCATTGTTTGTGCCAAAATAGGTTTTCTCGCATGAAAAGTTAACGTTTATTAATTTTTTAGATGGTATATTAATTTTTTGTAACGAATACGTTGAAATTATGTGAATTCTAATTTAATAATTTTTAAGCGCACACTCTGTGGATGTCATTTTTCCATTGGAACGTCTTCCCATTTTCTTGTTGAAATAATAATATTTGATGACATTGATATCTTTATTAACAACATCCGATTGTTTTTCAATATCACGTGCCCAAACAAAATCACTAAATGGACTGACGCAGAGTCTAAACTCTAATTTGTTATTAGGTTCGAAACACCCAATACATACTTGACATGCGTTTATAGAATATTTGATGTCTTTCCACTTTGAGGAATCAAACTCTCGAATTTATACAATGTCTAGTTCAATTGTGTGATTGGGAAGAAGTTTGATTTTGTAAGATATGTATATATATATATATATATATATATATATATATATATATATATATATATATATATATAAATTGTCTGGGGAATTTATTATTTTCCTCAAAAACGAACAAAATTAGGTAAGCACTCAGATTTGCTGATATGTATGTGTATTACATAAGCTGTAATTGAATTCACAGTTCATAAACGCCACAGATTACAGTTTTTCGACGTACAATACAAAATAATACAATATTTAGATAATTAGTTTTAAAAAATGCAAATCTTTAGCAAATGTAATCGAATTCATGTTTTTATTTGCATTTGCAATCATAAATACACGAATGAGAATTGACTAACGAGGATGTAACCCCAGGGAATATTTGGGGCTACAAGAATGCCAAGTGCAGTTCAACAATTATTAGATTTTTATATTCAGCGACAGACAAATCAACACGGGCTTGCATATTTTTTCAAACCTGCGTATCGTTAAAAAGCAGTTGTTTGTTGAAAAATCCAGTTTCGTTATCATATGCGCACTTAGGTAGTTTGTGCAGAAAAATAAGTTTAACCTTCCACAAATCAGTTATATACGAGCAATTTAGATTATGCTAATTCAGTTCTAGGAAGATTTTAATTTCAAATCTGATCAGTGATTAGAGGATCAAATTTTTAATTCTTAGAGCAATGAAATTACAACTTCAACCGAAACCCAAAATTTCTTGAATAATTTAAATTGTAGCATTTTATACCTAATGTGATAAAATGGATAATATTTTTATGTAATAGTAAATTAAAACCAAAATAAATATTGCAATATGAAGTCAATGTAGCCCCTCCAGAGGGAATGCGTATTGTGCGGTTTTCCATAGTATAGGAGATATATTACAAGACTTTGAATAAAATTTGCCAGGTTCCAACTTCGGTTGCAGATTTCATTGAAATACTAAAATGGTCAGCATGCGGACGAAAACGGTCTCAAGGATGAGTTAAGTTGGCTGTCTTCTGCCATTTTTAGCTCCCACCAATAATTATGTAAGCAAGTGATGACAAAATAATCTTATTCTTATTTTTCGTGCTGGTTGCATGAACTTGCCTCGTATTGGAACGGAATCTCTCGAATACATAAATTGCAACTGCCATACAATTGACTGTCAATATAATGTTGATAATGTGTAATGAAATGATGCATAAATCGGTAATCTCTTTCATGACGAATGTCTAATAAAAGCGGATATATCTGCCTAGTCGGATCTATAATAAGAGATCGATACCAACGAATATATATTTAAATAAAAGATTAGCCGACGAATTACGATCGGCTGAAGGCAACAGGTAGCTTACCATTTACGTTGATGTTAAGAAGGTTGAACTAGCGCAAATGCACGTCATAAGTATAATAGCGCGTAAAATTCTACTCTCTTGATTTAAATTTACATTGGCTCAGCAACGAAGAGAATGGATCAGGGTTCAATCACTAGAATGTAAATTACTTGAATTTCTTATTTGCGAAATTTTTATTTAATAACTATATTATGCAAAATCATATGTTTCAGTAAATTAAATATATAAAAATAAATATGCATGTATGTACACTTCCCGTGAACAAAATCAAAAAAATTTTTATCAGATACAAGAAAAGCTACTTTCCCAAAATCTCCTTAAATATGTACTAATGAACATATACTTATATACAACTTTGAGGGACAACAAGATAGAAATATGTAATATATAGAGAGAGTGTGAAAAAGAGGGAACCAATCAATTGCGTGCGTCAACTGAGTTTAAGCTCAATGCTTGTACGTGCTTCTTCTGCTTGCATAAATCCAGCTACAATTTGTTTATCCATAAGGCTTCGTATGTGGCCAGCTCCCTTTTGTTATTGCATTTATTAATTATTTTCAATCGTACATCTAGAGAAATTAGATTTGATGGTTCGACGATGTGTGGCGCAATTCAATATTTGATTTTAAACAGGCGTTTAAGTTGCAATGTTCTCTCAGTCGAGTAATTAACCGTCTGGTCGATCGGCCTACGTAAGTTGATCGAAAATTTGCTCATGTATTTTAGTAAATAATATTTGATATCGACATTAACGGCTGTTCCTCTTTGATTGCTGGTAAAGGTTAGTGTGTTACCCTAAATAATACTCGTAGTTTAGCTGCATTAAATGTGCATGTTAATGCTGCTTCAACTTTCTTTTGTGGCATTCGGGAAACTGTACTCCCCTTAAATGTGATGTTTAGGCAGACTGTTTTCTATTCTGGCCCATAAAACGTCTGTTTCTGTTTAATTTTCCTTTTAATAATTGATTTAATTAGTTGTCTAGGATAGCCATTAGACATTAAATCGTTAATTGTTTTATTATATTCGTTTTCAATTGAATCTCGACTAACCAACCTGTCAATTCTTGAAAAGCAGCCACGAACTACTGACAATTTATATTGAAACGGCATAAAACTGCTGCAGTGACAATACTGTGCAGACAAGATTTGTTTATGGTAAAGTGTTCTATTTAATTTACCAATAGTTTCTTCTTTTTAATAGTACATCTAAGAAAGGCAGATTATCATCTTTCTCGTACTCTGACGTGAAACAGATATTCTAATGCGCTTAATTGAAAATTTGAAGCAACGTTTGTGATTGCAACTTGTCCATAAGACCAAGGAAAATATTATCCACATACCGTATATTTTGAGCACATTTACTTATGCCACTCCTTAATGGTGTGTTTTCTCGATGCCGTAGAAAAATCGCAGCCAACACTGGAGATAAGGGGCTCACCATTGCCACACCATCAGTCTGTTTGTAGATGCTTCCATTAAAAGGAAACGGTATGTTTCATGCACTAGCTAAATGGCTAGTTCGTTTACTTTAACCATTGTAAACAAAATTCAAGATATAAATGTTAAAATCAAGATTATGGTATTTTTTGATGTTACGTCTTTGTTTACAAATGTTCCAATTGCGGAAACCATTGACATTATAGTCAAAGCGGTAGAACACGATATATTACCATCGCCGGTGCCAGGTCACACTCTACGCAAGCTTATTTTATTATGCACGAAAGACGTACGATTTCGTTTTAATGGAAGCATCTATAAACAGACTGATGGTGTGGCAATGAGGAGTCCCTTATCTTCAGTGTTGGCTGAGATTTTTCTAGGATATCTATAGAACAAATCAGTAAGGATTGACATAAGTAAATGTGCTCAATATATACGGCACGTGGATTATATATTTCTTGTCCTTAAGAACAGGTTGAAATCACGGACACTGTTTCAAAGCTTCAACAAACACATACGGATATCGGATTCACGTCAGAGCACGAGAAAGATGATCGTCTGTCTCTCCTAGATGTAATATTAAAGAATGAAACTAATGGTAAATTACACATAAAAAAGTTGCCATAAATCAATTTGGTCTGCACAATATTTGCATTACAGCAATTTTGTGCCTTTTCAATATAAATAATCAACAGTTCGTGGCTACTGTTCAAGAATTGACAGGTTGGTTAGGCAAGATTCAATAGAAAACGAGTATAATAAAGCGATTAACGATTTAATGTCTAATGGCTATTTTAGACAATTAATTGAATCAATTATTTATAGTGAACCTAAACAGAAACAGGCGTATTAGAGACCAGAAATGAAAACAGTCTACCTGAACATCCCGTTTAGAGAGGGATGCAGTTTCCCGAATGGCAAAAAAGTAAGTTGAAGCAGCATTAACCCGCACATTTAATGCATCTAAACTAGGCGTATTATTTAGGATAGCACACTTGCTTTTACCGGCAATTAAAGAGAAGCAGCTGTTAATGTCGACATAAACTGTTATTTACCATTATACATACCATTATAAATAGTGAATGCAGGTCTGCAATTGCGCAACATATCGTCTAATCTTCACACGTATGTTCTCTAGACGTAGCATTTAAAATAATTAATAAATGCAATAAAATAGGGAGCTAGTTACATACGAAGCCTTATGGATAAACAAATTGCAGCCTGATTTTTCCAAGCAGTAAAGGCATGTCCAGGCATTAGGCTTAAACTCAGTTGACGCAGGCAACTGATTGTTGTTTTTTCACACCGTGTCTATATTTACATATTTGTATCTTGTTTTTCCTTCCATTTTATATATAAAGATATGCTCATAAGTAGGGACTTAAGGAGATAATAATAAAGAAGCGTTTCTTGTATCTGATAAAATTTCTTTTTGTTTTTTCCCATGGGAATTGTACAATGAATTTAATTGATGCTCGCATTTTAAAATACTTTATATATCTTCTGCGTAAAACACTTTTAAAAATATTCCGTAATACAGCAAAGTTATGGAGAGATTGAATAAAATAGAACTTTGATAGAGCTGTAATTGGATAATTTCAGAGTGTTCTCTCAATTCTAAAATCGTTACTAAATTATAAATGCTAACATATGTATGCTTTTCGGGAAAAATAATGTTTATTTCGATCTTTATTAATCCAAAATCCGAAGTATTAATACTCGAAATCACGTTTGCGATATTCATAAAAGTAAAAATTCAACATAGTATAACAATGGTCAATCACACGTGCTGACACATATCAAATTTCCGTGATTATCACAAGAGCACAATGGTAATCTAGAAAGCGACGGTCAGATCGTAATGTGTATATAAGGAATGTAAAATTAAATACGCGTCTCTCACATCATGTAGTCTTGCATAAATTGGAATTAACTTTGAGGTACCACTGCATAATAATTATGTATTCACGAAAATTTATTTTGCATTTGACTCCATGTATATATATATATATGATTATGTAATAACAGACATAAGTTACGGACAGAAAACTTCAACCGAAGTAATACAAGAAGTAAAGGCATGTTCGGGCATTGAGTTTGAACAGGCAGTGATGTTCGCAAATGATCGGTGTTTCCTTATATAGATTCTCTGCACGTTTAGATTTCATGTATATTCTCTCTTTATATATATATATATATATATATATATATTATTATTATTAAATTTATTATATATATATATATATGTGTGTGTGTGTGTGTGTGTGTGTGTGTTTATTTTTAGATTCGTGAGTAAAGAATGTGACAGAAACGTTTTTACATCAGATTGAAATTATATTTTTTCTTTACAGATTCGAAAGGAACTAATCAATTTAAACTTCTTCCCGATATCTAATCAGGTCTCGGAAATTTGACAGGTTTATCAGTAAAACAGAAAAAACGCAAGAGAGCAAGAAATATTGTTTGAGTAATTTCGTTAGATGCTTTATCTATAATAAATTACTCGACACAGTATATGCACCAACGCATTTTTTGCAATGTAGAAATCGGTGAAAAGCTTATTAGGTTCGTGTTTTGATCCAGAAAAAAATTAGCCACTGTACTAAATTTAATTTTATTTCTATGTATCCTTATGATGCGCATTGCCTTCGAATATTTTAAGAAATATATTTTATTACGAATCGATAACACATCTAGTTACAAAGAGTAGAATGGGCGGTTTATTTCTGGATTACTAAATAACACATTACAATCTTTAATTTATATTCATTCTGGTTTTGATGTAATTAAATGGATGACAACTTATCTGATTTTCAATTTGAATTTAAATTCCTATTGGTGGCTTACTGTAGGTAAATTTGTTGGTGAATAGGCGCAAGTGTCTGTGTACGTGTCTGTATGCGTATGGGGGCAGTTCCTGTTGCATTACCAATTGATGATTGAGATCGTGATATTCTTCTATTGTTATGTTTACGGTAATATTTTTTCTACGTACTTTGTCATTCGTTTCGCATTTTCATTGCGCTTCATTTTGTCTCCATGGTAACAAAGCGGGGTGTACGGATTACAATGTTGGCCACCCAAATTTTTGTACAATTTCTCTCAATGTTAACGATGGCTGTGCTACTGTATGCGCATCTGGGTTTGCGTTAGCTTATTGTGATTCCTATAAAATGTCTGTTGACGTTAGTGTTTTTGGTTTTTGAGTTTACATGGATGCTAGTAAATTGTTGTTGGTTTGTGTTGCTTGTGGCCAGATTTTAAAACATCATGTTGATGGAATACTTTGTATGTTTAGGCCGGATGCATTTTGTGCTATATAAAGATTTGCGTATAACTTTTGTATTTTGCTATGTATAGAGCTAAGAAATTTTGAAAGTTGCATTGTGCCACCTTCAAATATATGCTTGGTGATAGCTGATTTATCCGACAGTGCCAGGCATTCATTAATCATTCTCTGTGGTAAATATTGTCGTTTGGTGTAGGTTTATTTTCTTTTACGTGATAAGTTAAAGAAAAATATTTTTTACTGTATTCTCCATAGTACGAATTGGACGTGGTCATATTTTAATATCTACGAACCTTTCCAGGTAATTTTTCATTTTATAGCCACTCTTCCTTAAACTTGTTTTTAATATAGATTTTCTTGATTCGATTTTCTACATTTTACCTAGGTTTCCGTTTTAGATTTTTGCAAACTACTTTTGTCTTAAGCTGTAGTCCATAAGGGAACATTTGATACCACTCATAGGTCAGTAATATCTTGAATCTTTTACATTTACAGTTGTTATGATTGATGGATTCTCACTGGTACCATCTTTGTGAAGCCGTCCACAAATTGATTGTCCATGAATGCTGTTGAACCAAATTTTTTAGAAATTTCTGAACTTAATTTAAGATTCCATCGTCAGGGTTGACATCACAATCACAAAAAAAACAACTTGTGACAAATTTTATATCGTCAGTCAAGACGCATCTATTTATATTTATTTTACTTCATTAAATATACGTATCTGCATTAAAATCTCGCTTTAATAACTGTTAACTTATACTTACTTGTAAAAACGATAATGTCTAGCCCTCAAGCACAAACATCTTTATGCAAATATATGTGTACTCTAAACCAAATTTTTAGAATAAATATAAGCACTCTGTATGGATAAGGCATGAAAAGGAATCACGATTTCATCAGCCAATGCGTACATTAGATTTTCCTGCCAAAAAATATTTGGGAAAATCTTGAAAAATAACAGCGATACGCAAAGTAAGATTTCATATAAACATTCTCTATTTTTCTTTTGCGCGCCTTAAGTTGGTAATGATTAAACCATAATTGATTGCGTGGGTGGGGGTAACAATTCCTTAAATCAATTTTGCGAGCTTGAGGTAAACACCAATCCCGTTGTATTTAACTAGTCGGCGAACAACATAACAAAACTACCGCCAGTCGCATCGCACTGACGCGTTTCGACCTTCCATGATCATCATCAGAGTACGATGGCAAAATGACTAGCGAGGATCAAACTGCATTGCATATATATGGAAAAAAAACAGTAATTGATTGCGCGGGTGGTGGTAACAGTTCTTTAAATCAAGTTTGCGAGCTTGAAATAAACACCAATTCCATTTTTTCCTTATATATGCAATGCGGTTTGATCCTCGCTAGTCAGTTTGTCGTCGTACTCAAATGATGATCATAGAATTTCGAAACGCGTGAGTATGTTGCGCCTGGCGGTAGTTTTGTTATGTTGTTCGACGTCTGGTTAAATAAAATTGGATTGGTGTTTACTTCAAGTTCGCAAACTTGATTTAATGAGTTGGTAATGATGTTTTGTGTTCCAGCCTAGAAGTCAATATTGTAGCCTTTTCTTAGAATTCTCTAAACGTAGCAGAACTTTGCTTCTGACTAAAATAATTCATTTTTATGTGTTGACAAAATAGCTAATGAATAGTTGCGAATAAATGCATCTAGATTTTTAAGAAATTTCGATTGAGGAGGAAATTTGTTCTGATCAATTCTGAGGTCTTTCATTTCTTAGTTTCAGCAACGTGTCTGTCTTTTTTATTAATGTATTGGTTGCGTTTCATGAAACTTTCATTTACACGACCGAGTTATTGAACACTACTCTCAGCGTCTTGCCGTATTCATTGGTTAACCTCAATGGAAATAAATAAAACGGGCTTATTTTTTGGTTTCCTGCATTTGTTCTGCATAACTTAATCAAACATTTTAGTACCATATATGATCGTAAAAAAATTTCCCGATAAAAGCTGAACTGGTCTTCTGCATATGTTACTTTATTTACCTTTACTTACTAAATGAAGATTTTTTATCTGAAAAAAAAATATATAGCGAGAGGGGGAGAGAGAAAGAGAGAGATTATTTATTTATATCATGCTCGCATCCTTGGTTTGAAATAAAACAATTTACTATGGCTTGAAGGGTTGTTGCGCAGTGCGAGCTGCATATGATGACTTTCCGCGAGTTGTGTTTGCGGAATGGTACTTTGCACTATTTCTTTAACAAAGATCCGATTGATCACCATTTTCCAGTATGCATCTGTATTGTCTTCGATCGGGCTGGGTGAGTATTCTTCCCTTTCTTTCGAAGGCTTCATTATCATTCATAGCAACCATTGAAAATGCGGTGTTAAACAATCTTTGTTTACTGGCGACGTTTCGGTGCCTTCTATCCAGTACGAACATCAGGCCACTATAAACAGCGCAATACCCACAATAGCAGATTTAAGCAAATGATGTAGCCTCATTCCGAAACCGTTCTATTTATATTTTAGTTTATTGACTCACCACTGGTTTTAAGCATAGAATTTGTCTCTGCAACTAAACTCAATATACGCACATTTCTAGTGCAAATTAAAACCCTCACTCAACAACTAAATCTACACACACACACACACACATATATATATATATATATATATATATATATATATATGTAAGAACAAAACAACGTACTCCATGGAATAACATTTATTAATAAATCTTATTTCTACCAGTATCTACAGCCATTGTTCTGGATTCGTTAGTATATTCGTTCATCCAATCCCACTGTACATGTGTTGTAACCAATCTCCTCTTCGTTATGCTAGCCTTTGCTTTGCGCAATTTAGACCACTGCTTTTGCGCAATTTAGACCACTCCTTTTGCGTAACGTCATTTGGTGTGTCATCGCTTTCATTGTAATTGCGTCCGTAATTGATGTATGTGTCGTATTTTGCGAAGCGTTGGCTATTTTTAAAGGCATGTCAGTTATGTCTTTGTTCCAGTCCAATTTAATTTCTTTTTGAATTATTTTCTGCAGGGCTTCAGCTTATTATATATATATATATATATATATATATATATATATATATATATATATATATATATATATCTACATCTATTTACAATTGCCCGACCAATCCTTACCTCAGTATAATTGCAACTATCTTAAATTACCGGTTTACATAATCTTATCTCGTGTGC
Source organism: Eudiplozoon nipponicum (assembly GCA_029291075.1). NCBI lineage: Eukaryota > Metazoa > Platyhelminthes > Monogenea > Mazocraeidea > Diplozoidae > Eudiplozoon > Eudiplozoon nipponicum. The sequence goes on along the minus strand of JAQBSW010000817.1, from coordinate 34,087 downwards.
AGAATTTTGTAGGGGAGAGAGAATGTATCGAACATTTTGGTTATAACTGTACTGTAACGATGTCACTGTAATCAACGTTAAAAAATCGAAACTGATAAAACCAAAAAAATTGAATTTCAAATCCACAGTTTTATTTTAACCGGAGAACCCTAATGTATTCAATTGCTTATGTGGTATTGCGCACCTAGTAACAAATTAGTTCAAATGTGGCACAGCAATTTACCAAGATGGGAAGAGAGTGAATGTCAAAACGACGCTTAGGTCAAGAATAAAGAGAAAAAGGAATAGATAGTATGGACAAACTAATGGTCTTCAAAACTTATAGTAAGCACACTGCGAAGTTAAGCAACTCCTAGAAATAATTGCATTTGAATATGTGCCCATATAAATAAAACAAATCATTATACATGTATATATACGTAACATATATATATATATATATATATATATATATATATATATATATATATATATATATATATATATATATATATATATATATATATATATATATATAAAGACAATTGCTAGCTGTTAACCATGAATATTTTCTATTATTATTATTATTATTATTATTATTATTATTCATTTATTACATTATTCACACCTTATATAAATATATAAAATGCAGATAAAATTCATTGTACCCTTCCTATGTGCAAAAACAAAAAGAAATTTCATTAGATACAAGAAACGCTTCTTTCTCATTATCTCATAAATTATCTAATAATAAAAATGTCTTTATATATAAATTGGAAGACAAAAAAAATAGAAATATGTAAACCTTGAGTGTGTGTGAAAAAAGGAAACCAATCAATTTCGTGCGTCACCTCCAGTTTAAGCTTAAACCTAATCTACTAAGCTTGCGTAACCGTAGAAGAAAGGAATAGACAAATTCGTCTAATAATTTTAGCGAAGAATTTAATTTTAAAAGCGGATAATTTTCTGATTTTTCCTATGTTAGTTGCTAATTTGAATGAAGGCGTTTCAGAAATTATCGTTCATATTGATCACCTAATTGACAATGGATTTATTGAACCATTACCGGTTATGAAACCAGTGTACTCGTAAGAAATTTTGTTGCTACCATTCATCGTCTTATTTGAATGAAGGCGTTCGAGAAATAATCGTTTAAATTGGTCTCCTAATTGAAAATGGTTTTATTGAACTATTAACAGTAATGAAGCTACTGTACTCGTAAGCAATCTTGTTGCTATCATTTTTCATCTTATTTTGTAATTTCGTGCAGGCCTGGCAGCAAATCAGTTACCAAGGCTTGTCAAGTGTATTGCCTATCTGTGTTTGTCTGCTTCTCCATGAAGTAAAGGCATGTTGCACTGCGAAACCAAACTCTCCCTAATTATAATTACATTCGAAGCTTTAAGCTTTATGGCTTTGATAATGATAAGTGTCAACTAAGTGCTGGAAACGCGTTTAATGATGCAGGTTTTAGGTTTATTGTGAACTTATGCAATGGGGTTAATAAAGTAGAATACCATTAGAGATAAAAAGATAACCAGTCTCGTAGCCAAATAGCATAAGATGGCAATGTAAATTGTTTTTTAGGATGAATAACTTCTTGATAAAATTGATTCTTTAAAATCCGAAATTTTTCTCAAGCATTTGAGCTGAAAATTTAATTAAATAATGTTATTTAGCACAGCTTTTTTGTAATTTACCTATTTCACACTAAAATGTAGGTGACAAGGACAAAAACTTCCTTTCATATTCTATTTAGACAGTGCCTCCACAAAGCGAGAGCACTGAAAGTGTTTTACGTTTTGAATAGAATTTCCGATGTTAACAACAATTATAATTTCCTAGTGCAAAAGTCAACTCGTTTTTATTGTTGTAAGTTGTTTTAGAATAATCATTTTCACCGCATTTCGCGCATCATTGTAGATAGTTTTTATTTGTAAGTTGCTTATTTTGAACGGTCAATAATTGTAACAAACGTAAAATCCCATTAGTGCTTTCTATTTTGTGTTGTTTTGACTAAAGTGCAATAAGTCAAATGTGTGACTGGAATGCAAATACAGGACGATATAAATGTGTATAAGCATTCAGTGGAATTAACGGGGAAAAATTCAGAATTTCTCGCGCGTTTGAATGCTATTAGGCATCACATGTCTATACAGTTTTTCTTCTGGTCGCTACTAAATATTGCTGCACGGATAGAGAAACGTAGCACGATGTTGTTTAACATTGGCTTAAGGAAGTACGCTGAAAAAATTGAAACAAATGATAAAATTCACCTAATAATCTGCAACAATGTAAATAAAAACTGAATTTGAACAAGTAAATAATGCTAATACAGTAAATGTTAGAATAATTCAATTTGACTAACGCATACACCTGACCTACCAAATTGATGCGATATATCGCAAAATTATCTACTTAGATTAGGGTTTTCACTACGACTTTGAAAAATTTCCGATAGCCAAAACGGCGGTCAGAAAAAAAGCAAATTTTACGAAATCTCAAATTATTTAGTATCTCCATAGAACCATTTCCATGTGCAAAATGAAAAAGAAATTTTATAAAATATAAGAACCGTTTCTTTCTTATATTATTACAAGGGGAAATAAATAGAAAAATTACGCATTGTAGATAAGAAGAGAAATCAGTCTACCTGAACATCCCATTTAAGGGTGCGGCAGTTTCCCGAATAGCGCAAAAAAAGTTGAAGCGGAATTAACTCGCACATTGAATTTGGCTAAACTACGAGTGTTATTTAAGGTTACACACTTGCTCGTGCCAGAAATCAAATAGGAACAGCCGTTATTGGAGAAATCAAATATTATTTACTTTGCATGCGCAAATTGTCGATCAACTTAAGTGGGCCGATCGACCAGACAGTTATTTACTTGAATGAAAGAACATTGCAACTTAAACGTTGGTTTTAAATCAAATAGTCTGTGCAACACATCGTTCAAAGCTCACACTTACGTTCGCCAGACGTAGAAGTTAATATAATTAATAAATGCAATGAAGGAAAGTAGTTAGCCGCGTATGAAGCTTTATGATTAAAAAAAAAATTTGCAGCCGGATTTATGCAAGCATAAAAAATACGTCCCTGCATTGAGCTTTTACTGGAAGTGATGCGCGCAATTGATTGGTTGTTCACTTATTCCATACTCTTTATGTTTACGTTTTTGGATTTTGTTTGGCCTTTCAATTTATATATAAAGAGATGTTCATTTTTATATACTTGAGAAGAATATTAGAAAGAAACAACTCTTGTGTCTGATAAAATTTCTTATTCTTATTGCACATGGAAATGTTATTATACATTTTAGTATAGCTCGCATTCCACAACTATTTAGAATCTATTCTGATTCGCACAAACATTTATTCCTTTTCAGTCAGTTGATAATTATTTCGTTTCATAACAATCCGCGCATATTCGTAACTAGCACCTATCTAACTTCGTAACAAATACGGCAAATTTGTTGAAAACCGAATAACACATTTAGTTTAAGTGAAAAAAATGTCAAAATACGGGAACAGCATTAGAGACATGCTTTTTTATTATTTTTCATTATTTAACATCCCGCCAGCACGCTCAATATTTGGGGGGGGAAGCTTATTTTCCAAGCTGTTTGCGTGTGTGGCAAAAACAATTTTTAAAAACAAACGTAGCATAAATATTTAATATAAATTAATGCCAAGATTCCTTTTCATGTTATCTTTGCCAGTTTCTGCGCTATAGTCTGATATTAACGCATTATAAAATATCTTTTTGACAAGACGAAAATAAATTTGTCTCTTTTGAAACTAAAATGTGAATCAATAGTCCCTATCTCTTTGTTTTCGAATAATGACTGCTTATAGAGAAACATATTTCGAAATTATCTTTGGTGCAATATATTATTGATTTTGGTTGGGTTTTTAATTCGCATCACTTATTAACAATTATTACAAGCCGACAAATTGTAGTGCGACGTTATTTAAATTATTTAGTTAATCTGTACTAATTGCCTATATTTGAACCTTGTTGATAAAATGTTATAAATATCCTTCTTTTCAGAATGAGATGACCATCACTTATTTTGCCGGTTACTATAAATCTGAAATGACGGGATTTTCGCCTCGCCACCAAGAAAACGAAATAATTTGAATGCCATATGCAGGAAAATATATTTATTTTATGGTCATTATCGTATAGCATACTGATTTTTAAATTAAATTACTTTGAACCTGTCAAGTGAAAGACCATTTTATTTTATAGAAACTACCAAATTTGCTGCATAAAAATACCTAAACCTATGCGGTCCTTCTTTTAGGAAATGGAGTTTTGCTTATGTCAAATTAAATTAAAAAAGAAAATAAGAATGATGGATGCTTTTAAACCATGTGCTAATACTGTGTTCAAGGGTGAAAATAACCTTAATGGTCAATCATTGTACAGACAGATAAAACATAAATGCTTCTACTTGAAAGAATAGCAGTTATTTCATTAAGAGCTGACGAACATGCAAATCGAATTAATTATATTTTTTAGAAGAAAAGTTATATTGTTATGAGAACCACAGGCCAGATTCATGACAAATCGCATGCTTAATAAGCGCGTTTGTCGAACTGACGGGTCTGTGCAAATGCGTTGGTGGATTGACTGGAGTTTTATTATTTTTACCCTCAATAATTAGAATGCTTACCACTTATTTGCTTCCAGTAAACAATGGAAATTTGTTCTCGTAAATGGATTGTTCTTGAAAGAATTTACCTTTTAATTATGTCTCGGCATGTCTGTATAATTGTAAAACGCCTAGATTTTGTGGTAACGAGAGAAGTAAGGCAAAAAAATCGCCAATACTAATAGAAGTTTAACTAAGTGTATCATTAAAATAACAATAAAGTTCTGTCTGAATTTTTAGATTTCTTGTTTTAAACAGCTCGGTATGCTAAAACACACGGTGCTCCATAGCGGTTTTCCAACTTTTCTACTGCTTCTGATGTTGTTTCAGATGTTTTTTGCATAAAAATTGATCCACCTCAAAGTTTGATCACATGAGTTTAACCGCGACCTGGCAAAATCTACAATTTGTAAATGAAACCGATTAAAAATTCGCAGAAGTTTTAATGTAAAGAATGTTTGCTATAATTTCCAACAATCACTTGAATAATAATTGGCCGTGGCAGAGGACGTAATGTACTTTGGATTGGTGACGCTAAGCGTAATTTTTATAGCATTAGAATGTGTGTCATACGTCGTCTCGCTCGAATTGACCTATGCATGTGTGACTATATGCAAGTTCAAGTCTGAAATTAAAAAAATCTCCATTGCTAATTTGGAAAACAAGAAAAGAATGCATTCAAAAAAATATTAGTCCTTATGCATTCTTTTCTAGAACTATATATTATGCATGGAAATTAAACTGGATGTCACGAAATAAGGTTAAAATAAATCGACGAGCTTATTGACAACATTCTACTTATGGACATTGTTCTCGGTGAAACACGTTGTTTTATTTTATTTTTAATATATATATATATATATATATATATATATATATATATATATATTTAAATCCGAGCATTAATAAAACTCATTGTACTCTTCCTGTGTGCAAATACAAAAAGAAATTTCTCAAATATCTACTAATTAGCATACCTTTATATATAAATTAGAAAACAAAACAAGATAGAAATATTTGAACAAACGCGAGTGTGAAAAATAGAAACCAATCAAATTGCGTGCGTCACATCCAGTTCAAGCTCAATGCTTGTACGTGCTTCTTCTGCTTACATAAATCCGGCTGCAATTTGTTTATCCATAAGGCTTCGTATGTGGCTAGCTCCCTTTTGTTTTTGCATTTAGTAATTACTTTGAATGCTACGTCTGGAGAACATACGTGCGTTGTTTCGATGATGTGTTGCGCAATAGCAGACGTGTATTCACCATTTGATTTAAAACAGGCGTTCAAGTTGCAATGTTCTCTCATTCGAGTAATTAACCGTCTGGTCGATCGGCCTACGTAAGTTGATCGACAACTTGCGCATGTATATTGGTAAATAATATTTGATATCGACATTAACGGCTGTTTCTCTTTGATTGCTGGTAAAGGCAGATGTGTTACCCTAAATAACACTCGTAGTTTGGCTGCATTAAATGTGCGTGTCAATGCTGCTTCAACTTTATTTTGTGCCATTCGGGAAACTGCATCCCCTTTAAATGGGATGTTTAGGTAGACGGTTTTCTTTTCTGGCCCATAGTACGTCTGTTTCTGGTTAACTCCCCTTTTAATAATTGATTCAATTAATTGTCTGGGATAGCCATTAGACATTAAATCGTTAATTGCTTTATTATATTCATTTTCTTTAGAATCTTGACTAACCAACCTGTCAATTCTTGAAAAGCAACTACGAACTGTTGATAATTTATATTGAAATGGCACAAAACTTCTGTTATGCAAATACTGTGCAGACCATGTTGGTTTATGGTAAATTGTTCTGTTTAATTTACTATTAGTTTCTTTCTTTAATAGTACATCTAGGAAAGGCAGACAGTCATCTATCTCGTGCTCTGACGTGAAACCGATATTCTTATGTGCTATGTTGAAACTTTGAAGCAATGTTCGTGATTGCGACCTGTTTTTAAGTACAAGAAATATATCATCCACGTACCGTATATATTGAGCACATTTACTTATGTCACTCTTTAATGATGTATTTTCTAGATGCCCTAGAAAAATCTCAGCCAACACTGGAGATAAGGGGCTTCCCATTGCGACACCATCAGTCTGTTTGTAGATGTTTCCATTAAAACGAAATCGTACGTCTTTCGTGCATATAAATGTTAAAAACAAGATTATGGTATCTTTTGATGTTACATCTTTGTTTACAAATGTTCCAATTGATGAAACCATTGATATTATAGTCAAAGCGGTAGAACACGATATATTACCATCGCCGGTGCCAGGTCAAACTCTACGCAAGCTTATCTTATTATGCACGAAAGACGTACGATTTCGTTTTAATGGAAACATCTACAAACAGACTGATGGTGTCGCAATGGGAAGCCCCTTATCTCCAGTGTTGGCTGAGATTTTTCTAGGGCACCTAGAAAATACATCATTAAAGAGTGACATAAGTAAATGTGCTCAATATATACGGTACGTGGATGATATATTTCTTGTACTTAAGAACAGGTCGCAATCACGAACATTGCTTCAAAGTTTCAACAAAGCACATAAGAATATCGGTTTCACGTCAGAGCACGAGAAAGATGACTGTCTGCCTTTCCTAGATGTACTATTAAAGAAAGAAACTAATGGTAAATTAAACAGAACAATTTACCATAAACCAACATGGTCTGCACAGTATTTGCATTACAGCAGTATTGTGCCATTTCAATATAAATTATCAACAGTTCGTGGTTGCTTTTCAAGAATTGACAGGTTGGTTAGTCAAGATTCTAAAGAAAATGAATATAATAAAGCAATTAACGATTTAATGTCTAATGGCTATCCCAGACAATTAATTGAATCAATTATTAAAAGTGGAGTTAACAAGAAACAGACGTACTATGGGCCAGAAAAGAAAACCGTCTACCTAAACATCCCATTTAAGGGGGATTCAGTTTCCCGAATGGCACAAAAGAAAGTTGAATCAGCATTGACACGCACATTTAATGCAGCCAAACTACGAGTGTTATTTAGGGTAACACACTTGGCTTTACCAGCCATCAAAGAGAAACAGCCGTTAATGTCGATATCAAATATTATTTACCAATATACATGCGCAAGTTGTCGATCAACTTACGTAGGCCGATCGACCAGACGGTTAATTACTCGAATGAGAGAACATTGCAACTTGAACGCCTGTTTTAAATCAAATGGCGAATACACGTCTGCTATTGCGCGACACATCATCAAAACAACGCACGTATGTTCTCCAGACGTAGCATTCAAAGTAATTACTAAATGCAAAAACAAATGGGTGCTAACCACATACGGAGCCTTATGGATAAACAAATTGTAGCCGGATTTATGTAAGCAGAAGAAGCACGTACAAGCATTGAGCTTGAACTGGATGTGACGCACGCAATTTGATTGGTTTCTATTTTTCACACTTGCTTTTTGTTCACATATTTCTATCTTGTTTTGCTTTCCAATTTATATATAAAGATATGTTCATGAGTAGACATTTGAGAAGACCATGAGAAAGAAAATTTTCTTATATCTGATAAAATTTCTGTTTATTTTGCACACAGGAAGAGAGTAATAATGAATATACTTGTAATATATATATATATATATATATATATATGTATATATGTGTGTATATGTACATATATATGTTATCTACGGCACAGTATAAACTACCATTCCATATTTAATATAATTCTTTTATGATTACTACGTTTGCGTATTAGTTTTATATCTCGATTTCGGTGAAGTAATTTTGTTTATAACGTTTGTACTCGCGGTATTTATATAGTATTGTGAGTGGGCTTTGATGTACCTCTGACGAATAAATTTTTAAGACAACTCAATAACTGTGGGTATTTTCGTGGATACACGTGAGTATAGGAGAACACTGTTAATAAGACCACATATAAAGCAAGCTGAAGAAACCAATCTTTAGCAACTATAATAAATATAAGCAGATCTGTCTTGATTGAGAATATGACACAAGCCTCAAGTTTTTTTTCGGTCAGTATGGTCTCAAACCCTGAAGATGGGGACCGGAAATGAAGTCCCGAAAATTTGTAAAATGTTCGGAAACAATTGGTTCACCAAAAATTTTAGAAGATCTAATTGTGAATGGCTTCAGATTGACGGGACAATTGAGAACCTATGCATCTAGGGTCAACATAATCTATTCACATGAAAATGTAAAGTAATCAAGATTTTACCGACCTGCTAATATTGCTCTCTATTATCCGGCAACAGCAAGTTTCGTATTTAAAATCAATAACTGTTTGAAAATGTATTGGAACAAATATATAATAAGCTAAGAACGTACTGATGAGCTGCCGGTGTATCCTTCTAGGCCTATTTGATATAATTTATCACTAGGAACGCATTATATAATGCATAGTTTTTTGTATACTAGCACTCAGTTACAGAGAATATATACTGATAAGTATTACTAGAAAATATTTAAACTTCCCGTGCAGTGCTTTGCATTGGCAAACTTAGAATGTTTTGGTAAATATTACAAATAAATTAAATAGGCCATCTGTATGGCGTAAAAATAGAATCTTTTTTTTATTTTAAAATTAATATCTTAATAAAGTAACATAACCAATATTTTAAATTTATTTCGTCTTAAAGAAATTTTATTCAACTTCCTATGTATATCTAGTCATAGAATCAATTATTTAAAATATTTTAGCCCATTAATACAAAAAAAGTCTAAGACTAAATTATGATGTTGGACGTATCTTTTTTAAAAGTTAGTGTGCAAAAAGTGTGTCATAACAATCTTCTTTTTAAATACAAATAATAAATTATAAATTTTTAATTTTCATTTCATAAAACCGACAGAACTCATTTATCTATTGATTTATACAATTACTAATTTATTTACTTATAAAAAAACCCACACACTTGCTCGCGTATTAATTATAGTTTAGACATTTCTATGCATTTTTAATTTGATTACAAAATTATATAATGTGCGGACTGCACACAGCTGGCATTGGGGAGAACGTTTTTATAATAACTAAACAAATTTTTCCAAAAAATCCCACAGCAAATTCAATCGATTTCTAAGTGTTCTCCAAATCAAAAAACGAAAACAAATTACGTACAGCGGAGGCTGTTGTATGCAGCGTTCATCAATCTCAGAAAAATAAACAAAAGAAGTTCGTAAAAGATTTAAATAAAAAACAGGTGATTTGTTCTTTGTGTGCGCTCGCTTTTGCACGAGTCTTGCTATTTACGTCTTCCACTTCCTGTGTGCTGTTGCGTAATGTGTATGCTTAATACAACTTTATCTCACTTGTTTTCCGAAAAAATAGTAAATAATTTCCCAGATATTACAGTTAAGTTGAGTTCTGTCGAAACAACAGTGGTCTTTTAATGTTTAACTAAACAAGCATTAGTTGCGTTCTTGATATAAACAACTGACCCATTAATTATTGACATATGCTAGTAATTAATGAGTCAGGTGCTTATAGCAAGATCGCAAACTTGTCTATAATTATTTTTTATACTTTGTTTTACATTCTCGATTTATAATAAATTTATACATCTATGTTATATTTATTTTTAATTAAAATTAGAAAATTATCATTTTAATCGACTTAAAAGCACAGAATTATGTTAAATCCAAAATGATTTTTTCTAATCAGTGTTCCAGCATGCAACAGATATGCAATGAAGGATAACAAATTTAATTTGAACATTTACGTAACGAAAGTGATTTTGCATGGCAAATCTTATTGTTTGAATTCATCATCCACTTTTCAGATTTTTAGTCCTATCAGATAGAGAATAACCTAACTTAGACAAATTATATCGATTTGTCAATCACAGTGCCATTTTATTCTTTACAAAGTATTTTTAAATATTTATGAATAAGGAAGCTAATCTGAAGCGAGACGATAAAATTATAGAATTAGTAGTGGTTATGTCTGTTTGACCCTTCGATTTATTCCGAATTACAATAGGTAAAGTGGTTGCAACGACTGTGAACATCAGAATTCAGTTTCATGCCACAGACTAAGTTTTTCTGATTTCCAATATTTTTGAAGCTAAAATAAATTTTACCGTAATATTATACAACCACCCATACTTTAAGCGTACTCAGACACTCTGGCAAACTCGGAAATCTAAATATACAACAAGTTATAGTTAGAGCAACCGTTAAAAAATTACACTGTTTTGTAAAATCCTCAGGGTGTGGATTTTTTTATTTGTATTACTTTAAGAAAAACCGCTTTGATTATAAACAATCGTGGAAGTGGCAGAATTGCAGCTAGACATGTTTGATCAGACGTTAAAAATAACTTTCAAATTGTATTCGTAAAATTGCCGAGCAGAGAACTTTGCCGGATTTGTTTAGCTTTTCCTAAAATTTCAGACCAAACTGCACAGGTTTAGGCACAAATAGACGCCAAAGCAAAATGCAATCAATCTTTTATGTGCTTCATTGCGTCTACAGCTTTGTAATTCTTATCAACAACATTAACATTCGTAACATGTTTATTATATAATGTTGTCTTTATTAATTAATAAAATATTTTGGCTAAATTCATTTTTATATTAGGTGCTGTGTACCTAGTAACAAGTTTGTTCTAATATGACCAGAAGGATTAACCAAAGACAGCATCAACGAAACGTATAATCCCGTGCACATACGTTACTTACTTACTGGTGATTCATGAGTAGGAGCCGGTATTACGCGATTTACCCATTATATCACTAGTTGAGCTCCTACTTATGAATCACCAGTAAGCACGAAAATAATGTGCACGAGATTATACTTACCGTTCACGATGTCTGTAGTTTGTTCTTCTGGTCATATTAGAACTATTTTTTCCTATGTGTGCAACACCCAATACGCAATTGCATATATGTTATTTCACCATCACAAACAGAATCCAACTGCTATATATTTCATTAAGTGATGTCATAATCATCGCGAAATGTTATAGCTGATACCCATTAAAGCCAGACTTTATTGATTTGCTGGAGTATGAGATGTTAACAAATAGTTATAATTCTCAACTTCAGTGTACATTAAAATCCAATTTGTTGGTACCATATACCTTTTCGGTACCATAATGTTGGTATCGGGTACTGACACAATATCCATTTACATATTTGGTTTATACATTTTGCATACGACTTGACTTTGAAGTCGCATTTTCGAAGACTTTATATGGAGTTAGCTATACTTCTGCAGGTTTACACATTTGTAGGAGATGGTAGCGTCCTATTTTCCTGCATACCTCACTCAAATATATAGTGAGTAAAGGGCGTAATACTGGCTCTTTCTGATGAGTTGCCAGTAAGCAAAAAAAGAATGTGCACGAGATAATACTTTCCGTTCATGCTGTCTTTGGTTTATCCTTCTGGTCGTATTAGAATTAATTTGCTACTAGTTGCGCAACCACTATTACGCAATTGCATACATATTAGCTCTCTGGCACAAACAGTATATAACGTTTATTTAAACATGCTAGCTGTCATTAATAGCACTCAAAAAATTTTCACTTTACCGAACTAGTAACGTTTTTATTTTGAATATAAAACAATCCATATGCATCATCATGCATCCAGTAGCTACTAAAAAGAGGATAAAGCGAAAGAAATTTAGGATGAATTAAAACCCCAAAGGGAGAATACGACAGCTGATAGTTCGACACATCAGTTAATTACTACGTTTTTATTACCAATTTTCGTAACTAAATATTACCATGAACAGCTTCTTTATCCGCCGTTCTATTTAATAATGTCGATAAAATGTTTTCAACCTCCTCACAGGTTAAGACAACCGGCAAACGTAATCAATACAATAAACTCAACTTAAAGGTCACCAGTTGCCACACATTAATATTGATTAAGACTCATCAAATGCAATCTTGCACCAGTTTATTGGTGGATATATTGTAATATTTTATTTAAATTATGTAAATTTATTGTCGAAAAAGATTAACTTGTGATTCAAATTAAACGTACCACTTAGGCCAGCACTTAAATGTCAATTTAGGCGTTCACGTTACTTGGCGAAATATTAATGTAAAATAACGATTCCATACATGTAGATAAACCTGACAGACATTGTTTTTGCATTTTACCCATATATACAACAAAGGCTTCCACATACATATTGACATCATTTCTACCTGCATTGACTCGACATTAAGCTTTATATTCAGACATAACTGTGCTTCAGCTTTGTTAAACTATGCATAGCAAGTTGATCATTGTCAGACAGTTTGCCATTATGCTGTGATGATGATCATGGTTGGTCGAAACGCGTCAGTACGTGAGACAAGTGGTAAATTTGCTTTTTTGTCGTCAATAAAATGGGATCGGTGTTTATTTCCAGTTTGAAGACTGTGTTACCTAGAACGCAATAAATTACAGGTTAATAGAACAAGAGACGAAAGGTACATAAAGTGAATGTTCGTGACTGTATAGAAATAGTGCATCTGACATAACCAATTAAATTCAATGTATGTGAAACTAAAAGTGTTATCATTGAGCTTATAAATGTATTGCGGTTTGCTCCTAGCTAGACAACTTGGCGTCGTACCCTGGTGATGATCATGGAAGGTCGAAACGCGTCCGTACGTGCGACTGTCGATAGTTTGGCCTTGTTGTTCGTTTGGATGAATTCAAACGCAATCATGATTTAGACAATTGTTATCACCAACCGATAAATCAATGATTGATCAATTGTATTGTATATACATTTGTAAGGAAAGCCGAAAATACTTGTTATTTGACTAAAAATAAATTTTGCAGCCGATCATACAACTTAAGTATAATCAATGCTAGATTTCTAAGAGACAAATATTCAATTTTGTTTTCTTATATATGTATTGGCGTTCTTCCTTTGTTAGCTAGTTCGACATCTGGCTCAAGTTATGCTTATGGAAGGTCGAAACGCGTCAGCACAAATGACGGACGATGGTTTTGCTTTGTTGTTCAAAGACTGGTTATATACAATGGGATTGTTGTTTACTTCAAGCTCGCAAACTTGTTATAAAGAATTTTTACCACCAACAGCGAAATCGATTATGGTCTAATAGTTTTACCTATTTATTTATGTTGGGAAAGCTGCAAAAAATTAATTTTCGTGACTGCATAGAAATTGTGCAGCCGACATTTCCAGTCAAGTACAATGTTTGTGAGACTAATAGTGGTGAGAGCCACCTATTTAATTTTGCTTTGCATGCATATAAACTGGGGCTTTAACCTCGCTAGCCAGTTTGCCTTCGATCTCTGATGATGATCATGGAAGATCGAAACGCGGCAATTCGTTTGATTAAACGAAAGTTCCGTTCTTTTTTGCGTCTGGTTATGTTCAATGGGATTGATATTTTTATGAACCTCACAAACTTGATTTATATTAATGTAGGTACACTGATGGGGTAGATGATGGATGATGCATAACATTGGTGTGCCCAAGATTTTTCCTATATTTTATAAATGAAGAATCACCTTTGTTAAACTATCTATTTAGGATTAAACAATAATTGATTGCGCGGGTGGTGGTAACAATGCTTTAAATCAAGTTTGCGGGCTTGAAGTAAACACCAACCCCATTGTATGTAACCAGTCTACGAACAACATAAGAAAACTACCGCCAGCTGCAACGCACTGGGATGCCTGGAGTATGAGTGATACTCTTTTGACCATAAATCAAAACGTATGCACAACAGATTTTCAAGCTCGTGAAATGCATGCCGCAGAAAGTAAAAGATCAGACTTCCAGATGATCGCTGGTGCTATACGAAATGAAATGTTTAACACTCTCTGATATTGTACACATCACATAGGATTCACCTCGAAAGCAGTTCAGGTGATAACCAACCAATTTGGGTATATATTCCAGTCAAACAACTTAGTGAACCTTTACACATATTACATTTGAACACCAAATAGAGAATTTAGTTTTGACACAAGTGCAGCACGTTTATTTCAAAAGGTTAATTCAAATGCCGAGATGTATCTATGCATACTGCTTGCGATAGCCACGAATGAACCGATTTCTATCTACCGTTGTCGGCATCGCTCTCTTATTACAAGTGTAAGACAGGATTTTTAGTAAAAATTCACTGAAATTAAGACCTCACACTACATTTATTTCTTGTAAAAATATCGATGTTCTTGATCTGTTAAAAAAGTCTTACATTGACCCCTTCACCGGATTTTAACGATATTTTTCTGCAATAGGCTACAAACGTTTGAAATTACAGGCCTTATAGTCAACTCCGGTGCATCCTTCGACAGATTTATTAACCGATTTTAAGAAAATATGGTTAACTACTTGACACAGAACATCAAAACTAAAGGAGAACCTGGCGCGCTTAAGAATACATTGTTAATTTCAGCCAAATTCGAAGCTGCAGATGACTACTCTTAAAGATTTCTAGAAGAAGACATAATAAGAAAAACGAAATACCCGTTGATATCCCCATTACCTGTTTGTCCTAAATCTAGTAGAGCATACAGAGCATACGCGGAGGTAATCGCAAGCTAAATTCTATGACCAAAGCTGACGTAAACACGATACTAATAAGATATGGTGATGGCCATTATTTCCCGGTGGCTGGTTATAAGCATGCGTACCACCATATTCTAGTATAACCGCTTTGGTCTACTCTGTCATCTTTTCATGCATTTTATTCTCAAGTGCGTTACTCAGACTTTTCAGAGGTTTTCTGACAATACGCTGCTTGGAACTTTCAAGTCATGCATCTTC
Source organism: Eudiplozoon nipponicum (assembly GCA_029291075.1). Taxonomy (NCBI): domain Eukaryota; kingdom Metazoa; phylum Platyhelminthes; class Monogenea; order Mazocraeidea; family Diplozoidae; genus Eudiplozoon; species Eudiplozoon nipponicum. The sequence goes on along the minus strand of JAQBSW010000817.1, from coordinate 18,697 downwards.
CAAATATCCTATTACACTTAGCAGATCACTTAGTCAAAGTTATTCGTGAGCACTCGCAAATTGCAGCTACATCAAATGGTTTATTTGCGCATTGTAATACACTACACTGTATTCGGCCTTTGCCTACTAAAGCCAATTCGACCATGAATCATCCGACATGTTACTTCTTGGCCTCTTAGCATACCTATATTCGGTATGCAGGCAGTCGAACAATATGAAAAGACTACACCGGTAATCTTCCCTTTCTTAGTCGTCTGATAAGGAGAAATTATTTCGTTATGCCATCAACCCGTTAGCAAATGCCATAATGCTAAAACATCCAAACTACAAGCGACTTTTCCTACTCGAAACTTACGCTTAGGCATTTGTAAGCTGCCCAACCTTGAAACAACAGATCAAAGAAATTTGGATTTATTTTCTATTTAACATTGTCGATTGCGAATTTCTCGCCACAGCCATACAACAAACCTTTTCGAAAACTAAATACATCTTACGTTACATCGCTAGAGCAAATAAACGAATCCAAAATTGCACACCTCATCTTGGCTTATAAAATGAAACATATCTTTATTATGTTATAATTAAAGAAGAACTCAAACGGAATAGCAATCAATGATTTCGTGGCTAATGCTAGCAATTATTTAAATCAAGGTAGTAGAATTGATACAAACACCAATCCTATATATATATATATATATATATATATATTAATTAGCAAACGCAATTCCTCCAGGTGAACGGTTTCATTCTTGATGATAACTGCTTAAGTAATGTCTAGAATGTGCCTCGAATGGCACTTTTGGTCTTAGAATCTGTCCACTGCGCCATTAAAACACAGTACCAAAATCGAACATCATATACTTCTAATCACTGAGAAATTTGCCTATTCTGATGTCTGAGGTGATACCCTTATTTGTATAGAACATGAAATCTCAAAGAATCTATTTCTAAAGATATTCGTTTATATGTAGTAAGTACAGAAATTTGTGGCCTCCAAAGTAGCAACTTTAAAATATCTATCTCCGAACCCACTTTTTCGAATTGAGTGCATATTTTTGAGAACAACTGGAGGAAATGTTCAAATGTGTGTTAGAAAGTTCCTGTACTATGAAATATATTTTAAGAAAAACGCGTGTTGCCTGTGTTGTAACCTTCAAGTCCCATTTGATCTAATGTTTAACAATAATATACTCATGAATCGTGAAGTGATTGTCAATAAATGTGATAATGGATGGTGAATGAATGTATGCTATTACGATTTTTGACGTAGAATGTGTTCATAATTGGTTGCTATTCTAAATTTTTTATGGAATTTTGTCTTCCTAAAATATCATGGCTTTAATGATAATTACAGTTAGAGCACAAATTGAAGGTCTATTTGACAACAAATTGAATTAAGTTGACTTCGTTAATGCTTCAATGCACATACGTATAGAAGATGATATCGCTTATCTATCCTAAATTGATTGACTCATTATTTCGTGGGTACAAAATATAATTTCGGCATCAAATTATGAATTGCCAATAAGCAGCAAACATGAGATTGTATAATATTTACATGCTGACCTTCTTCTATACTTTTGTTCCAGTTTAAACTATTTTTTTATTTGGCACGCAATACCAAGAACATACTACCTTACATATCTATACTATCAGAATAAAATCAATGTTGCATCAGGTAGCAAAGAAAAGTCATCCAGTTGACTGGTTTAAGCCTTACAGGGAACACACCAGATACTGTACAAATTATGTTGCGGACGAAACACGAACCGGGAAACATTTGTTTCGAAGTCTGCCCTCCATCTGCTACGCTACTCGTACATCAACTATTTTGCAATTAGAAGTCATATATCAACTTATGTTCAATGATTGGCCTTTCCTTCAGTAGAAAACCATATCTGTAAATTACTTACAGACCTTCCAATAGGTAAGAAACCGGTTCATCGAATATTTTGCCTTTTCTACCCAATGTAAAATTGAGTTTAAATTAAAAAGATACATGGAACCGAAATCATGTCATTAAAGTGATATGGTGTCTGTTGTATAATGTCAGGTCGTGGGTGGTCATTTAGAATATCGACTATTAAGAAATTTCAAAAAAGTTCTGCATGACGAAAATGCTAATCAGCGAATATACGCTTTCATTTTTCTTCATTTTGTGTGTGGAATATGGCATCTGTGGCACAATGGACAGAGCCACAGACACCGACGCAAATGTGCCGAGGTTCCTATCCCTTCCGCGACTAATTTTGGCGGTGTTTTGTGAGTTCGTAGTAGAGACGAAATCGAAATACCGGATGAATTGCCTTTGCTACCTGATGCAATATGGAGCTTATACTGAAAATACACATTGAATCAACATCCTATCATTAGACGTCGACGAAACGTAATCAACAACAACAACGTTTGTGCTAAAATGGTAATTGCTTCATAAAGCTAGTTTAATTAGATGCTTTGATGCATTTCTTGGATTGAAATTCAGTCTAAATATATATTAAGGTATATAAGGATGAAATACTTTATAGAAAATGAATAACAACACGTTTGCACGAATGTCCACTGAAAGGTTTTGAGAAAACACGAAATTAATAGACTGTTCTATTGAGATTCTTTGAAATGACCTATTTAGTAAGCATCAGTCATTAACAATGTCTTATCTCCGGCAGATATTGCACAACGCATTTGCTAACGCTTTTGGATGAAATTCGTAATATTTTTGGCTAGATACCACGGTCAAATTTTGTGTCATCGATTAATCATAAAACGCATTTACAAACATACCCTAATAACCGATATCTCCAAATATAATCTAAGCAAATTTACATTTAATTACATCTAAAAATATCTATTGGGTTCATAATCAAGTGTATTAAATTGGATAAATATTTATCCTGCTTTACCTATAAACACTTGCGTATCAGAATAATTGCAGTCTGGAAGTTCATTTTATAATATAAATTTTATTTCTGTGTGTGTGTGTTTAAATTAGTACGAACTCAACATCATCGAAAATGAATATGGTGGGTCAATTCTCAGATCTGTTTTATCATATATAATAAGTAATCTATGTATAGTATAAATTGTGAACCCCAATACCTAATTGATATTCCAAAAAAGCTAGCGCTAAGTATGAAATTTTATAAAATGAAATACATCAAATTTGAAGAGTACGATAAGGATTTGACACTCGGTTATGCCACAAAGCATCTTGGACTTGGATCAAATACTCGTTAAATTACAAGCAAAATGAACCATCCAGCTAAATGTTCGAGTTTTATCATTCTAAGAAAAATAGAAGTTACATAATTTACACTCCAAAAAGACATTTTTTTATCAGTAGTCTTTGATACTAGGCCTTACACATTTTATCTCCCTACAGAATTTTTTTTATCGTCATGCGCTAAACATTTTTTCGAAACTTTTTTATTGAAAATTTAGCAAGTTTTAGGCTTTCTTTTATGGATCACATTCATAATCTTTATCTAAATGTGCTACTTAAATCGCCACATTAATCCCGACTTCCAAATGAATTCACATAAAGTTACGATAGCTAGATTTTGCTACATTTATTGCATAGAATTGCGCTAAACTATCAAATCATTCAATTAAAACTGAAAAAGCTTCCTTATTTAAACATCTGCGTAATAGCAAGCAATCATTAATTCACTCTAATATTGGGTTAATATCCATAAAATATAAAACCAAATCTATGTGTACTATATGCAAAACGTTGACGTAAGATTTCTTTAGCATAATTTATTTTCGATATTCCAATTTAGAACTGCTAATAATAGAAAATAAATTTAAGAACTAGGAAAACCAATAGCAGTATTTTTTAACCAAATCAGGGTAGCGATCTTCATGTAAACACTATTCCCATTATGTAAACACATTTTTCAGTATAATCTATATATTGTATAATAAGGAATAGAAAATTCATCCAGTAGACCGGTCGTCCTTATTGAGAACTCTTCACCTACTGTCCATAATTTGCTTTGGACAGGAATCGAATCTGAGCTCATTTGCTTAGGAATCTGTAGATCAACCACGGATCCACCCTGCCGCTGGTTACAAACAATTTGCAAGTTTATACCAAATCATACTTCTTGGTTAGAATTTCCTCTAGGTGGAGCCCATATTGCATCTCCTTTTCACTGAAAGATCGAACTAACCGCCCCCATTCTGTCGTTATAGAACAGACACAACGCCACCTGGGGAAGTGTTATTGGTATGAGCATTTATATAATTAAACGAACATGAGTTGCGTGGGCGGTGGTAACAGTTATTATATCAAGTTGGTGAACCGGTCTCAATAAATGCATACATTTGTCGGTATTAGGCGAGCAAATTATAATTTAGAAAAGGCAAATTATCCAGTAGACCAGTTTCGTTCTTATTAATGAACTCTTCGCGTACAGCCTAAAATTTGTTGCGGACTAAGTTCGAATCTGGGCACATCTGCTTTGAAATCAACTGCTCAACTACTTAACCACGCCAAAAACAGTTTCCAATTGTATCTTGATTAGCTATTCTCTTAGGTTCCAACGTGCCAATCCCAATCTGTCATTAAAGAACCGAGGGAAGTAGTCTTGAACTGACCATGCATATAATTAAACGAATATTGGTTGCGCGGACGGTGATATCAGAGATTTAATCAAGGTAGGGAACTATATGTCAACACTATTCCCATTATATACATAAATTTATCAGTATAAATTAAGCGTTGTCTAATGGAGAAAGGAAAATTCATCCAATAGAGCGGTTTTGTGTTTAATCATATTTCCTTGCGTACTGCCAAAAATATGCTGCGATGAGGAATCCAATCTGGACACGTCTACCTCGAGATCTGTTGCTCATATTGCGGTCACGATTTTGTGCACTGCTTTTTGTCAGCAAAGTGGTTGTGTGCAATTTTTACTAATTTAAAACTTTATTTTCAGTAAAATCTAAAAACACTAAGTTATTAAACTTTCGACTTAAATTTATTTACTATTACTTTGAAATACAGTTAAGTCATTGGTATTCACGAAATATTTTCCAGCCATATATCTCAGTCGGAAACTCACATTTTTAGGGAATTAAGCGAAAACATATTTTAAGCAATAAACATAACACAATTTTTATGAAACTGTTTCTTATATTGTATTATTTCCCGATTCTTATCAACGTCTACATCACTGATCTCATGCTAATTCAAGACAAAGTAAGTTAACTATCTTTAATCAAATGATACCTATTCTTGCGAAGATTGTCGCAATTACTTAATTCAAACATTCTTATTCCCTGTCCATATATTTGATTTTGCTAAATTAAAATATCTAAAATAAGATTCTTCATCGAAATTATAAATGAGACATCACACCTTGTGTCATTTCAATTTAATCGGTATTCTTCTAGACGTAATTGATAATCAAAAAATTCTATTCTTCATGGTTTAATTCATATATATTGGGTGGGTCGTTTATGCCAATTCTCTCAGGATTTATTATTAGGATTTCATTCAGCCTCAGTAAAGGTGTTCATTTGTGCAGTCAACACTCTTACTAAGTTTTCCAATCCGTCAGAAGCTATCTTGTTCAACTTAACACAAATGCTTTATTTTTAATCAATTATTTATGGGATTTTGTTTGTATGAGGCGCATTCACCGAGTAAAATAAAAATTCAAATATTTATTAGTATATGTTCAATTCTGCGACTCAACGTCTAAATTAATCATTGTGCTGACTGTTTCATAATACATACACCTCTGCGAGGATTCTCTGTTAAATTCGTGCCAGATCTAGATAGCACTCTTTGAGCGTTCTCGTTCTCAAAGTTGCCTATTGCTACAACATACCCCCCCAGGAGTCGGCCTTGCCAGCCTACATAGACCATCAAGTGCGAGAACTCGTGGTATATCGGACATGTTAACAAAAACTGTATTGGGCTCTGCGTCCAACCTTTCCATACGAAGCGGAACATGCCATTCACTCGACTTTCGCGGCCACGACATAGTTACCAACTCATCGGCGAATGCGTGTTTGCTGTCTTGCATAGGCTTGTTGCTTTGTGGCTCCTACATATTCAGTTAACTGCTTTAGGCATTCTTTTTATATCTGCTATGGTGCAGCGTTCATGGGATCCTCGAGATCACAGGTTCATCTGGCAGTCTTGTATGTCCTCCTTAGACCATGTTTGTTGGAGCGAATCCTGTTTCTGTTGATACTGTAAATCGTATATCTCGCACGACCAAATGTAATTTGTTTCACCAGGGTCTCAATCTCTCCTGGCACCAACATCGAAATACCGTTGTCATCCCCTGGTGTGCTTGCTCAGCTGTCGTGTTGGTCTGCTTGTGGTAAGTTGCAGCGCATGAATGTTCTATTTAAAAGACCTTGTACCATTGATTAAATCCTCTCGGCCCGAAATGTACAACCAGGTCAGTGACAATAACTTGTGGTGCACAAAATCGACTGAGCCATCGCTCTTCTAAGCGTTATATAACCTTCTCTGTTGTAATTTTCTTTATTGGTACAAATATGACCTATCATGCAAACTTAACGACCATGGAAAACACATAGTCTAGCACGCCACCAGCTACTGGCAATGGAACTAACAGGTTAAAATGCAGAAACATGTTACATGCAGTGGCATTGAAAGCAACTGTAGAGGTCTTTCAACGTTTTTGTGGCTTACAATGCTGACATTAAGTGCACTGTTAACAATAGCTACGATTTTTTGGAGCAGCCAGGCCAATTCAATCGCGACTGCAATGACTCAATACCTGGCTCGGTACCGAGATCTCCCAACGTTTCATGCCAGAAAGTCGGTAAAGACGTCCATATTTGGACCGATGACAAAATGCCTAAAATTTCGTAGTGCCCAAGTTACGACCAGTAATTCCTATTCTGTGACGGTATAGTTTTGCATCGCCTTAGTAAGTGTGAAAATTATATATTGTCGCAATTGCCTACTTAACTGAGCTTTTCCTAGATTAAAATTTAATCGTCATTCTACGGCTTTCGACAACGTCTTCGGAAGCTTAATAAGTAATACGTGTTCACTAGTGGCCCCTGCATTAACATTGTCAACGTACACTGGTGTAAAGTGTAATTCGGACCAGAAAAAATCAAGCAATCTTTTCACCACTTTTGGTGCGTTCTTAAGACAAAGCGGTACCCGAGTGAATTGGAAATGACATTGGTGTACCTCCAACGCTAACTTCCATCGGTCTTCGGGCCGAACGCCAATTTGCCAAAATCCTGTTTCAGGTCAACATCGTAAATCCAATTGCCTCCGGCTAGCTGCAAGAACAGATCACGCAGAACAGGCATGAGATACCGGACAGGTTTCGTCACCATGTTTGATTGCCAGCAATCAGTTGTCTGTCGGAGAATATCATTCGCTTTCGTAGTGTACACTATGGGGGCTCAAAAAGAGATGATAATGTTTAAAGAACGCCGGCTTCTATTATCTCTTGTGTTACTTTTTGAGGAGCACCATATACTTTTGGTGGTTTCAACCTTCAATTATTTCTAGTCCTATTTTAAAACGGTCGACTGTCGGCCCTGGGCATTCGCTGCAATAAAGAAGTTGGGATAAATTGTTCAATGGGCTTTGAAACTCTTTTCACCACCCGGGCAAACAACTGGTCTCCTTCTACATTTTAGGGCAAAATATCGATATTATGGAATTGCTGCTTTCAGGCCTCAAGAGGCATATAGTTTATTGTGATAACCTGTTGTCTTAACCCATTTTCTAATAAAATCAAGTCCCTATAAGTGCGTTTGAGTATTCGCTACAACAAAAGACATATGGTAGATAATTTCATTTATTAATAACTTCGTGTTCCATTCGCCTGCAGCCACCATCAACGCACCAGTTCTCTGACATAAAATTAATTTCGCAGATTTTATTTTGTTTAAAAGCCAAGCTATTGGTAATAACGACGTATCAGCTGCAGTCCACTTGCATTATTACCGGCTCTCCGTTGAGGAGTTTTAAAATTTAACTTTAATGATAATACATATATGTGGCAACGTTTCTCATACTTCTTTTTCTGAACAGTTTCAGGCTGCTCTTCTGGTCTTTTCCCGATCTAAAAATCTGAGCTTCTAAAAGATTTCTTTTTTGAGTATGATCTCGAGTATCCTTATTGGTGAGATGGTGGACCCTATTTCCACATTGAAATGGCTGTAATCGTCGAAGCTGGTGTTTTCATATACTGACCTTGCTTCCAAGCGACTGGCACTCGCCGTCTGTTCCGGAATTACTGATTATGCCGCAAAGAATTCCAGATGTTGTAACCGGACCCATGCATGGAGACGCAGCTGCCAATATGTTGGTAATCATGGCAGAAATTTGAAGAGCCTAAATTCTTTCTTTCGGACCTCCCTCGGTGCTAGCTATTGCGCCATATCTGGTAGGATCCAGTAGCATAAACATGATGGCCTCATGCAGTTGAAACCCGGGCAAAAACTCAGCTACATTGCGAAACAATTGCGTGTCATTGTATGAAGGCGCATCTACCCCAAAAATGGTTTCATTCTGTAAAATTCTGAGATGCTTCCTGAGACCTGGCTCGGAAGTGTTCCAACGCTCGTCTTTTATATTCTCTATATTACGCCAGGTTGACAGGAAATCCTAACTGAACTGCAACCGTCCGGTTAACTAATTCCTGGAAAGCCAAGCTCACAATAAACGCTTGAATGAAAATTCTTGCGCTCGAATTAAGGCTTCAAATATTTTTAACCACGTCTCTGGCCTTTACACATCCACTGGTGCAAGCTTTAGCTCAAACTATAATGACGATATTTAAAAGCGCGTCGATTCGGATGAAGACACTGACATATTACTGTTTGCTTTCTTTGGGGCGCGATCACCATTTTTGTCTTCACCTATATTGGATAGGTCGTTTCTGCGGATTCCCTCATAATTTATTATCAATTTTTCATCCAGCAGGAACTTAATTATCCCTATCTCCGCATTCGGGGGTGTTCGTTTTTGTTGTCAATACTCTTACTAAGTTATCCAGACCGTCTTGTTTAACTCAACACAAATGCTTTATTTTTAATCGGTTATTTATAGTACATTTTAAATGAAGCATTTGGTTGCGCAGTGCTGTCCTTCTTTTTGTAGATTTGACCGCATTTTTCTTGTGCTACCAATTGTCCCGGTTATTTATAGGATTGCATTGTATGAAGCGTATCCATTTAGTAAGACAAAAATACAAATATTTAATATTTAATGTTCATTTCTGTCTATCAGATGCTTCTTCCATCATTGTGCTGAATGATTCACCATAATACGCGCACTTCTGCGAGGACTTTCAGTTGAATTCTTGTCAGCCCTAAATAGATCCATTGTTGCGTTCGGGGTCTCAAAGGTGGGTATTGCTACAGTCACGTACTACTAATAAAATCAGTTTTTCAATTACGCCTTCAAAATACCGCGAATCTTAATTTAGTTGGTGTTCGCCATTATTAAGGTTTTAGTTATACGATTCTATTGAAATTGTGATTTATTTAAATGATACACTTTATGCTTAAATGAAAATATTCTAGATGTAGCATTTGACTGCGTAATGTTGTTTTCACGTGATCACTGCTACTTAATAATAACTATTTTTTATTAAAATTTGTGTATTAATTTTAAATTATACCTATTCAGGCGTACCGTTGCGCTTTACTAATTGTTTACATTTTATATGTACTTTTTATACTTGAATATTGCCAAATGCATTCCGTAGCTTTATTTGGAACTGTTTCCATAGGTTCAGTGGATTTCTGAAAATAATTTTCGGTCTGCTTATATTTTTTAACGGAATTTGTGCATTTAATTAGCATTGTGCTTTGAAACAATGACTTTTTTACATTGAAAACAAAATTATCACTTTTTCGCGTATTTCTCTAAACGGTTATATTCTGTAATCCCAAATTTCTCTTAAGATAACAATTTGGAAACTTATTCAGGCGTTAAATATAATTAAACTCGAGATTTACCGCAGAGGTAAGATATGATTTTCATTTTACATAAATTGATAGACGTCTTATCCAGATATTATTTTTTGCAGAAAGATAATTTATTTGCAATTTTGTATTAGGTATTACGCATCTAATGAAAAATAAATTTATATATGACAAGAAGGATAAGACAAATGAAATATGTACGGAAGATATAATTTCATGTGTGAATTCGTTTCGTGATAACTGGCTACTCATCAGTAGGAGCCGGTATTACGCCTACAAATTCGTACTGGAGTTTCTACCGTCCACACGTTTCGCATTTCACACCAAAATATAAGGCATAGGGTGTAATACCGGCTCCTACTGATGAGTCGCCAGTAAGCACGAAACGAGATTATACCTTCAGTTTATACTAGCTTTGGTTTATAATACTGATCATATTTAAACGAATTTGAGACGTTTCGGCTTTTTGAACAACTCATTCATTCCCGTGAATAAATTGATTATCAGTTTAATATTTTATATATATACCATAAAAATGACCAATTATTATTGTAACTATTCTATCACAAAATAGTTAAGAATCAGAAATTTTAATTTCTGAACTATGCGTGTATTCACAAATTTATAATTGAAATTTTAATTACATGCCTAATCTTATCTTAAGATATTCATTTATGCAATAAATATAATTTCTTTATCGTTGTGTATTTAGAGCAAAATCTTCTTCCAATCTTGCCAGAAGAAAAGGTGTTTTTCTTCTAATTAAATATTAAATTCGACTTCATTGTCTCACAATCAGCATATTGTTAAAGGTTGCACAGATAACATTTTACTAATTAATCAGCTTCCTAAAAACTGACCATAGGTAACATAACGCTCTGCCATATGGTTTATGTTAACCGTGTTAACAAACGAAACGTTGCGCAGCTTTAATATTTTTTGCAAATGCAGGTAAGTTTCAGGCGACATCTAGCTAAACAGAATAGTGAACTGGATAATTCCGTGTCGAAAGCATATTTAAAATACAAGCAAACAAATGCGCAACGCTTAATTTGAGTTTAATTGCTGTTACTTTACTACGCTAAATTAAAGATCATCATGCAAAAAATGTCCAATGCTCCCAACGCATTGGTTAGTAGGTTGAAATTTGCTGAAATCATATTGGATGAGGTCTTTAAACTGGTATGCCTGTGCGCGTATATTAGCCGTAGCTTTTTGAGAAGTTTTGTTTTTCAAAAATCCTCAATACGTTTACAATAAAAAATAAGAGCGATATTATACTGTTGCTAGCATATGAACTCTTGTAACTGCTTTGTAGCAAAAATGTTTCAGCTATGATCCGAATCATATTTCAGTCAAAGAAGGCTTCTGGAGAACAACAACTCCACTGGCAAACTTCCGATGTTTAAAGATTAAAGTATCATCTTGTTGAATGTCGCACTACGCATATATTGTCTGTACAATTATCTAGTTCTTAACAGACCCGTGACGGCATTAATCATTAAAAAGAAATTTTACAAGTATGAATTATAATTATATTAAAGACGGCCACTTTAAAGCCGGTCTGTGTTAAAAAAAAACAGTGTCAATGTGCTCCTAACTAAATTTGATTGCAGCACTGTTTGTTGGATAGGTTATTTCAATCAGTTATGCAAAAACTTTGCTTTTATTAAATTATTGAAATTTGAATTAAATTATAATAATTTTATGCAAAATATTGTACAAAATAAAAAATATCATTGCATTTGCTACAATCAACTACACTAACAAAATCTTCTGCATCAAAATTGCCTTTTTTAAAGAAAATGAAACTAAATATTAAGCTATGCATATTGCGCATGTCTCTAATGAGTGCCTTTTTATCAGATTTCCGGATTCAACAAATTTTGAAAAGACATGTGATGTAGATTTGTAGTTTATATGTGTTCTGTACCATAAGAGTTGTAAAAAATATAAAACTAAATTGTATCCAAGTTGAAAAAGCTATAGCTTTCAACTAAAAAATGCAAAATATGCATTAGATTGAAATATTTTGCAACACGGAGAACATGAAAACTCAAATAAGACTTCTGTTCAGGTTAAAATAACTAAAGGAAAATGAATGTCTTTTTCTTTAAATTAATTTTGCGAGCTTGAAGTAAACACCAATCCAATTGTATTTAAACAGTCGTCGAACAAAATAGAAAAACTACCGCCAGTCGCAGGCACTGACGCGTTTTTTGAACTTCCATGATCATCATCAGAGTACGACGGCAAACTGATTATCGAGGATCAAACCGCATTGAATATATATATATATATATATATATATATATATATATATATATATATATATATATATATATATATATATATATATATATATATATATATGAAAATCAAAGTTAGATATGCGACTCTCACCTCTGTAGTCTTTCATGCATTGTACGTGACTGAAAATGTCGGCTGCAGAGTTTCTATGCAGTCACGAACATTTATTTTTTCAGCTTTCGTTACATATATATAGGTAATACAGTTAAATATTCATTGATTGCGCGGGTTTTGATATGTTGTTCGACGACTGGTTAAATAAAATTGGATTCATGTTTACTTCAATCTTGCAAACTTGATTTAAATAATTGTTACCACCACCCGCGCAATCAATTTTTGTTTAAAGAAGTACATTTAACAATCTTGAACTGAATATTTTTTGATAAATTCGATTCTACCTTCTGGTGCATGCAAACCAAATAGAGCAAATACATCTAAATATCTGACGTTCAGTTTGATATTTCTTTGTACATCAAAGTTCATATCTTACTTATGTAATACTTGCCATACATGATATTCGTGAGTTTTCACATCAGTGTAACTTTTCTCCATTAACAACTTTAAATTGTGAAGAATATTAGTTAGCTTCCAGAAAAGTTTATGAGTCCAAATTAACTTTTTCGTTGTAAGCGTGAACTTATGTAATTTTTTTTTACTATATAAAAATATTTCAGACCAATCAATGATGAATACTTTAAATCTGCAGAGGTTCAAAAAGTAAAGAAACGGGATTTAAATCAAATTTTCCTAAATTTATCCTATTTCTAAGGAAAGGCAACTATTTATCAATTTTTCAAATTATCTGCTATGATTGTTGGAGAAAAGTTACTCTTTCGGATTATCGGACATTAAGCGATTAACTTAATTATAGACATTGATTTTGGTTAATGACTGCTTCGTTTACTATGTTGATAAATCCCATGCGGAATTTAAATATCGTAATTACAAAAATAGTCTGAGTAAGGAAAAAGCTTCACATTTCAGGTGACCATTCAAATATCCCCTTACTCTCGTAGTATTTTTATATGGCTTAGCCTTCTATATACAGAAAACAATTATATTTTCATGCTGTCTTTCTTAATGACAAAATATATGTTTGATCAAAGGTGCACATGCGATAACAATCACAATTTGCCTATACTGATTCGATATTTTTATAATGAGCGGAATTCATTATATCGCCGTGTACACTTAAATAAGGCCGCTCATAGTTACAATTCCAAATAAAGATGATTATGAAATCAGCCTCCAGTGTGGATTCGGTTACAAAAACTAGGATACGAAAGTTTGGTGGTGGTGGACAATATTAAGGTATGTTCACTAACGACAATAAATGTATGAAAACAAAACACAACGACGTAATTAGCCGAAAAGTGACAAAATAGTGTCAGATATCTATTTTGAATTATAACATCTTTGACTTTAAAGCACAAAACTTCTTTTAAATTTGAATTTAACCTGCTTGCACGTTAATATTGACATTAGTTTATTGTTTGAAAAAATACTAATCGACAGTATTACGTATTTTTTATTGAATGAACCTGAAAATTAAGATTTTGTTCTTAAGAGTAATTATTTGGAACATGTGGGTTTTATCAATCTGATTAAAAATTGATACTAATATGCTTTAATCGTTTTAATATGATAAGTTTTTTTGAATATTACGCTAATTGATTTCCGACTGCTGCTAATGCATCATTGTAGGATACCCTCAAAAATAATTCGTGCTAGCAATTTTATTCTACTTAAAATAATACAAAAGTTTTACGTTATTGATTTCAAATGCTAATAAAAAATATACGTTTTATTTAATCTGGCTTCTCAATCAACCCTTAAATCATTATTCGACTAAATAGAAGTTCTAAAGGATTTGATCAACTGTAATTGGAGAAGGAAGAGCTTGGAAAGTATAATTACATAATTATTCAATTAAATACCACTTCCTCACATGGCGTAGTTTTCATTCTATAATAAGAAATTAGGGTGGTTAGTTGGATATTTAAGTCAAAAGAGGTGCCTTATTTGCTCTACATAAAGAAAAGACTAACCAGGAAACATTAGTTAGTATAAAACTTAAAAACTTTTCTAGCATGCCGTAGAGTGGCATGGTTGTTCGAACAACAGATTCTAAGGCAGACGCGGCAAGTTTCGAGCTCACTCCACGGCTAATTCTTAACACTAAGTGTAGAGTTCTCAATAAGTACAAACCCAGTTTATTGGATGAATTAATTTTTCTAAATTATACCATGCTTCTTCTTTTGATGACAAATTTAAGTATATATCAAGTATGCAACCTTGATTAGAATAATTTGCAAGTCATTTGTTTACTTCCATGAACTGATGCTAGATTAAAGTATTTTGAATTGTAGCAACTCTGGAATCGATGATCAAAATATCATCGACGCTAAAGTTAACTTTCTGTTGTCGAAAATTAAAAGGAGAATCTATAGGATACAGTTTATAGACTGCATACTGAATTAAAAGGCGTGTCCGCCTGAAACTCATGCTAGCTGTTAGGCTGTACAATTGCCATGACAGCAGCCTTTATTTATCAATCCTTTAACTACATAGGCCGCATTATATTATATTTATCAAATTCATCGTATCTGGTAAACATGAAAAAAGTTATTTTTAAATATGCAGCAGATATTTTAGTTAATTTTATTAATACTTAATTTTAAACGATAAAAAAATATATTCGCGATATTGTAACATATATGTTTTTTCAACAATCTTTAACAATTGAAATCGTTTCCATGGATGGAAAAACAAATTTCTCACAAACATATTACGAAAAATATAAAAAAAGTAATCAAATGTAGCTCATCACAAAACTAGAGCTAAAAGGTATGAATTGAGACTGAAGCCTACACTATTCTTTGTTTTGTTTCTCTCAAATGGTTCATTAAAAATTTATTCTTCAAACGAAGAAAAGGTTTACCTAAACACCAATCTCATTTTATATATCAAGCGGCAAGACTACCGTTCGTCACACGGACAAACGAGTTTGTATCTTCCATGTTCACCATCCCAACAAAACGGCAAATTGATTGGCGATGATCTAACCGTGATTTATTGATAACGAAAGAAAAATTACAAAAGTGGCTTTTAGATCTGGTAGTTTTGCATTAATTTTACTTGAAAGGAAATGTTGACTACAGCATTCCTACTCAGTTTCAAGCATTAACTTTTTGCAGATTTCGACATATGTCGGGATTTAACAAAATAAACAATCATTGATCGAAACACGTTATTTTTTGTCATTAAATAACAATTTGCTATAGTTTCCAATTGGTTACAAACAGTTAAAGTAATATAGTACCTGCCATACAAAATGCAGATATTGAGCTTGAACTGGAGGGGACGCACGCAATTGATCGATTTCCTTTTATCACACTCTCCCCATATTTACTTATTTCTATATTTTTTTCCTTTCAATTTATGTATAAAGATATTTTTATTGTGCAGATACTTGAGAAGAAACAGAGAAAGAAGCATTTCTTGTATCTGGTAAAATTACATTTTGTTTTAGCACACGGAAAGGGTTATATAATTATTATAATATACAATATAATATATTAGGATTGAAATAAATACTATCATTATAAGTTAATTTATAAAGAATATAAGGAAAGCGTGGCACACGTTGATTGCTATATCAAAAATAGGTGAATTACTGATAAATACTTCATTACGCATATGCATTAAAACAAAATTATTTTGCATAGTTAGGAACGTTTGAGAAAATTTTATGAGAAGTTATAAATGTGAACTAGCAGTGAATACAAAATTTACACATAGTACAGTGTAGGATAACAGTCTAATGTTGTATTAAATTGAATTATTGAATGACAAGATTGCAATAACTGATATGGAATAGTTTGATTTTTTAAATTTCATTGATCGCAATGTTGACGATGTAAATCAATAACCAAAAGAATGTTTGGATATGATTTAATTTGATACGTCTTCCGCATTTTATTGAAAGCTTAATGCGAAATAAGTTTTAAAAAATTCATATTTACCGTAAAATATAATCAGGTAAGTCGAGAATTTTGTAAAGTTTTTGCCTGTCTCACGATGATTTAACTGAAATACAATGAAAACTCCGGAAATCTCACAAGATTTAAAGTTAAAAATACAATATTTTGCGTCAATACAGTTTATGGTTTCTAATGATTAGAGTTGGAAAAAATACAATGAATATTCAGCACGTTGACTTCCTTATCGTCAAAATTGTCTTAATTATTAAGCGGTTAACAAAATATATAATAATTTGGCTCGATTGGTCATTCGTCAAAGCTTCACATTAACATCAATTATATACAATTTCGCGTAGAATTAAAGTGTGTCAATATCATTTTTTTGACTTGTGGCCTTGCTTTTGAAAAATTAGCAAAATATGAAATATCGGTGAACTTTGTTCCATTGTACAACATTTATCAAATAAAATATCGTAATCGTTTTGTGCTTTGCAAAAAGTATAATCAGGACCAGATGAAATAGAATTATAATAGATGCGAATTTATAAATATTTATTATTTAAATATATTCCTGTCTTTAAATATGAAGATAAAATTTATCATTAAATGATATATTTTAAACAGGCAAATGAGAAAAACGTCTAATATGTTATATTTTTCAGAATCAACTTTATGACTATTATGTATTAGGTGTTGCGCACCTAGTACCAAATTATTTCAATTATGATCATTGGGATAAACCAAAGAAAGGATGACCGGAAAATATAATCTCGTGCACATTCGTTGCGTGCTTACTGGCAACTCATCAGTAGCAGCCGGTATTTCGCCTTTATCCACTATATATTTGGGTGAAGAATGTGGGAATATAGGACGGCACATTCATAACCCAAATGTTTAGTTGGCAAAAGACGTAATACCGGCTCCTACTGATGAGTCGCCAGTAAGTACGAAACGAATGTGCACGAGATTATACTTTCCGTTCATGTTGTATTTGGTTTATTCTTCTGATCATATTTAAACCAATCTATTACTAGGTGCGCAACAGCTAATACATAAATTCATATATATTATTTCTTCGCAAAAAACAGTAACGGAATGTATAACAATTTATTAAACAATATCTAATTCCTATGTACTGGTTGCATCACATGAATTTCCAAAATTATTTAATTGATAAAGTGCACCTGTGCGCCAGGTTAAAAAATACCGAAAAGCGTAACTAAATGGCGGTTAGGTGATAACTAATAGTTTTTTAACCAACATAAACACTTTTTATTGTTTTCACATTTGTTTGGACAAACCACTCAGAATATTTCATCACTTTGACTGATAGTTTATGAAATTCAAATTAGGTATCACTGGGATGCTCGTAAAGCATTTGCTTGTTATCGGACACTGTCGAGCAATGAATTGGATTTCAGAGTTAACGAAAATAGAATCTAGGGGCTGTGTGTAGGTGTTCGCATTGAAAAGTTTTGTTTTGGTACATATATTTGTTATTTTGCATATAAATATTTTTTCAACAACCTTTTCTGTGAATTGTTTTATGTAGCCATGTTCTGTCGTTATATTGTTCGAATAAATTTCCAGATATTCTGCTATGAATTTACGCTTATTTGAATAGATTTTAACTTAAAATCATTTAAAAACACCACACTTTTTTGTATCCGTTGCTGGATTTTTTGCAATTAATTTCTACTGTTAATATTCCATTATCTTACGGATGTATTTAACAATACTATTCTTATATATTAATGTATTAATTTTATTAATGACATTTTTGTTACAACATTTACGCATATAGCTCTATTATTATATTTGCAAATAGGTCAGGCAGAATTCCAGAAATTTGTTATAATAATTAGGGTTTTTTTCAGAGAAATAGTTTCCGTAAAAGAACTAATTCATTAATTTTCCTTTCCGCCTAACGTACATCAATATTTATGTTTGCATTGGAGCTGCCTGCATGTATTCTGTGCATTTACCAGAATCTTACAATTACGAAAGTTTTCGCACTATAAGATACAAAGAAACAAACACCTAAACAAGCGAATTCATTTGTTTTATGTATCCGTCTTTAAAAAAAAATCGTTGCAACTCATAAATAATAAAATGTTTCATATAGACGTTAATAGAGAAGTTTGAAAAATTTCACAAATAGGAATATTAAATGGCATTTTGTACATTTCTTGTTTAAAGTAACGTCGCCAACTTATATAAATACAGGTTTAGTGCGAAAAAATGTTCACAGTAGAAATCACGTTATGTACGAAATTTATACAAAAGACCATCTAAATACTACTCATCATGAAATTGAGATACTAAATATTAAGCATTGCCGTGTAAAATAATTTGAAACTGCACTATTCAATACCTTATGAATAAATTACCCGTTTAAAGAAATGATGATAAAACATATTTAACAACTATTTAATGTGTTTAATACATATGAGTAT